>BMAU01004285.1:0-167070 GCA_019973935.1 Trichonephila clavipes
TTCTAATAAGTAAGAATCATTCGCCTCAAGCTAATCAATTATGGGTTGACCAATGGCCACTCTTTGTTCCTTGAAAAACCACTACCAAAAATTTAAAGGAAAATTATAAATGTTCACAAAATCGATTGACCTTTGTTCTTTAAAGTTTGTATAATCACAGTTATCTAAAACTCATTGCAGGCAGTTTAACTAAAAACTTTGTACATATGGAATACTTTTTATTTTACACGCATGTCCATAAATTAGAATTATTCAGAATCACACAGAAATTGAACTCTAAAATAAAAATTTCACCTGTAAAATTATTACGCACATCTTGAAGAAGAATATGCAAATTACAGAAAACCACCAGATGGCGTGGATAGTACGTCACAATGACGAGAGTGCAAGAGAGGGTTATATAAGGAATGGTGGCAAAGAAGTAAAATTGTTCACAAGCGCTTTAAAAGCCTTTCAGTGGAATAACCGCATGGTTATGGCACAAAGGAAGCATTTGGATGCTTTTTAACGTGGTAGAATTATTGGACAATTGGAATGTGGACATACCCAGCTGGAAGTATCCGAGGAACTTGGAATCGCCCAGAGTGTCATCTGCAGGATTTGGCAACGATTCAAGATGATGGTAATGTGAGTAAATGTCACAGCTGGGTCACCGCCGAATTACAACGCTGAATGAGGACCGGTATATATATATATATATATATATATATATATATACATATATATATATATATATATTTGGCAGTTACGCCAAAAGAAACAGACAGAGCACAGCACATCAGATATGTCTCGTAAGCTCTCTTTAGCTACTTATACAACAGTTTCAAGGCAGACCATGTACAGAAGCTTGGGGGCCCATTGGTCTATATGCTCGTAGACCTGTCAAATGTGTCCCACTTACTGCAACTCACAGTCGGCTGCCATTAAGCTGGAGTAGAAAGCGTGCATTGTGGACACCACAACAGTGGTCTTGTGTGATGTTTTCCGACGAGCTTAGGTTTAGTTTGTAGTCTGATTCTCAATGGACTTTAATATGGAGAGCGCCAGGTACCTTTACCACACCAAGAGAACACAATTGAACGACAACGTTACGGTGGTGCAGGATGGCTCGTTTGGGGAGGAATTATTATTGGTTCGAAACTAACCTGCATGTTCAGGAAGTACAACGATGACGAACCACATCTATCGGGATGTCATTCTGGAACAACATGTACATTTTTTGTTTCGGGTTGTCATGGGTGCTGAATTTCTGCTTATAGATGACAACGCCCGTCCTCTCCGTGCAAACATTGTATACGAATGCCTTCAATCGGAGGTTATCACCCGTATTGATTGAGCAGCATACTCACAGGACTTGAATCCAATAGAGCATGTGGGATATGCTTGACTGACGAATTGGAGCCCGTCAACTTCCTCCCATCTGTCTACCGGAACTTCGGAGGGCTTTGTGCTTTATGAGTGGCGTAATATTCCCCAAGATCAGATTGATAATTTAAAACTTATCATACCTAGGCGTTGTAAGGCTGTTTTGCATCGTCCGGGAGACATACTCCGTATTAACATCATACTAACCATGTTATACTGTTTTTTGTAAATAGGTTATTTATTGAAATTTGCTCAGGGAGTAAAAATCGCAATTTTTATTAATTATGTCAAACATATAGCATTTTTTTTGCTCTTTACCTTTTGTTTAATAAATAGAATTTACAAATAAGTCTAATTCAGTGCTTCTCAAACTTTCAATATTAGCGCCCTTTTCAATCACAATTTTTATCGCGCCCCCCTTTATACATAATAATTTACTGAATACAATAATAATGCACTTTTTACGATAAAGCAACAATATTTATTATAAACCGTACAAATTCATGACATAAGTATTAAATTTTGTATATGTTACTTTTAAGCAAAAAAAGTTAAGTAATAGGATAATTACTAAGTTATTTTTCCTTTCTGTGATTTTTAAATTGGAACATATTACAAAATGCGGTGGTTGCTTAGAAGACTAAATATAGATATCAGCTAAATATAGAAAAGGAACTCAGAAGGTCAATTTCTTATCTTAAAACTCCTTTCAAAAACTTTGCTCTGTAAGACAAGCCCATGGAAGTAGCTAATAATTATTAAACTTGTTCTTAATTTAGTATTAATTAATTAGTCATAAAATACTCTGTGCACCACTCTTACATTAAAGCATGTTTTTCAAATTTTCAATACTGGCGACGCAATTTTCAATCAGAATTTTTGTCTCGCCCCCTGTACAACAATAATGTATTTACTGCAATAAAAATGCACTTTGAGAGAGAGAGACGCTAAAGTTACAATACGATCTTAATTACAAACCGTACAAATTAATACGATAAGTATGTTAAATTTTGTGTATATGTAACTTTTAAGTAATATATATATATATATATATATATATATATATATATATATATATATATATATATATATATATATATATTAAGAAAAATTACTTAAAATATATATATTACTTAGAATTATGTTATTTTTCTTTCTCTAATTTTTAAATTGGAACAGATCGCAAAATGATGTATTTAATTAAAGATTTATTTCCTTCAGCATTCATTTTTCAAAGTACAAATGTCATTAGAAAAATAGTCTAGTCAATGTCGCTCTCTATCATATCCATCACATCTGGCATTATAGGGTACGTTTGCGTGAGTCTGGGCAACCTATCGGACGTCTGCGCAAAACATGTAAAAATGCTTTTCCTCGTACAATTCCAGTCAGTTTTGGTCGACTCGATACTCCTATAGCTACCGAATCCAGCTTGAATGTACATTTTTAAATTTCCAAGTTAATTGTAATTCACGGTAATTAAGTATTTACGGCAGTAGATTAAAACAATATCATACATACATTTCTAAGTCGTAAGCAAACATTCGACCATAACAAAGAATCAACAAGTACACAGACGAACGAGCATGGTTTTGAAAATTAAATCAAGGCGATCTTCTCAAAAATACTTAAATTTTGGATTTAGCACTACTGAAGTAAATGATGGAAAAAAAAGCCCCAGCTCGATATGTGTTAAAACTTACAAATCTGTAGAACAACATGTGAAAGTTGTTTTTAAAACATGTAAAATCATTTAGCTATGTTGGCAAAGAATTTTAAAAAGTATTTTCTGGATGAGGACAGCTTGGTAGCAAGTTACGAGTGGATTAGGGATCTATTTCAAGATACTCCAGAAGGGCTCTCAACTTCCAAAGAAGAAATCTTCATAGATTTCACATCCAGTGAAAAAAAATTAAAAAGGCAATTTTGTAATAAATCGCTCTTTGAATTTGGGGTAGAAGTGGATGAGGAATTATCTGTACTGAAAACAACGGCACTTCGTATACTATTACCATTTTCAACATCCCTACCTTTATCAAACCCGATTTTCTGCAGTGGATGCCTTGAAGACAAAAATATAGATCTCAGCTAAATATAGAAAAATAATTCTTTAAGTGTTAATTTCTGATATTAAACCTTCCTTTGAAAAACTTTCCTCTACAAGACAAGGCCGTGGAAAAGTCCCTAATAATTATTAAACTTGTTCTTAATTTAGTAATAAGATTGATTGATTGAATATTAACGTCGCACTGTTCAGCTGCACGAGGGCTTTTGACGAAGGACCACGTAATTTTTGAACCATGGTCAAGTGACGCGGATGACACCTGAGCTGGCACCCCCTCTCCTAACTACCACACCACACCAATGGGGAAAACGTTTCAACTCTCAACAGATTTAACGTGCATCGCTGCCCTACACGGCGGGTCTTTTAGTGGTACTGGGCTCGAACTCGTGACAAGGCAAGCCACGATCCGATACCTATACCACTCGGCTACCGCGGCCAAATTCAGTAATAAGAAATTATTTATAAAACACCTTCTTCAGTACTGATACATCAAAGGTATACTGGCTGAAACACCGACTCTTCACGAGTTCATTTTTTGAAAAAATAAAACATTATTCTTGATATAATAGCTGAACTGTAAGGAGAGTAAAACTGTGTGCACAAACGACATTGTATACAAAAATGTAAATTGATTTTTTTAGATAAATGCTATAATTGTAAATAACTGTTTAAAGAACTGTAATTTTTAAACCTCACACAATTAGCATTTAGAATTAATGTTAAATTATGAAAAAGAATATAAAATTCCGATGAAGAATAATTGTGTTACTTTTAACATTTAAAGCGAAAAGACTTCAAAATGTTTTAACCCGGGAGCAGGCGCGTACTTGATACTAACATTAATGGTAGTGCGGGGGACTTAGTCACCCCAATCATTTGTTTAGAATTATTTTTACTGTACACGATACAAATCAGAATTCTAGTGAATATTTTAATTTATAGAAAGTATACTTACCTTCTTTCAAGGACTATTCAATTCTTTGATGATTTGAGAAAAATCAATAAAACTGAACTAAAATGATTCAAAAGTACAAGACCATAATAAAGGACGCAAATCAGACACTTTTCAATTATCCTACAGAAATGTTAAACCAATCAATTCTTTTCCAAATATCGCAAAACTCAATTATTTACAATTTCCCTAAGCGAAAAGCAAATGCATAAAATATGGGAGGGAACTAATATTGATAATAACCATACCATAAGATAGAAGGTCAATCAAATGATTAGCAAACGTACTATGCAGCCTGGCTGAAAAAGAGTGAATCATGACTTCCTTTTCTTTTTCTACAACTAATGTACAGTATTTCAATAATTACAGGGGTGGATTGTTTATCTTCTTAGAATTTTCTCAGGGTCTGGGTTTCGTTTTTCTTTTAACGAAGTAATATTTTATGTTAAAACGTAATAAAAAAAATCCCTCATTGAGGAAATACAGCAAATAAAACAAAATGTTTTTTTTTTTTTTCTTCTTTAATTTGGTTTTGGGATCAAAGATAGCTATTTGATGACGGAAAAAAGCCAGATAATAAACATAAATTATGTCAGTGTTGTTGTGTGTATTTTTTTATGGAAGAAAGAATTTTGTTTTTACTTCTCTTTTTCCGGTTATTTTTTTAAAAAAATCTTTAAATTTTCGATACGCTCGCGCCCCCTTGTAGGGTCTACGCGCCCCACACTTTGAGAAACACTGGTCTAATTTGTTTTGCTTCTCTATCTCTTTCTTTGTCTGAACTTCATTTTCTCTAATTTATGGACATGAGTGCAATACCTTTTCAATTTTTTATCTCTCTCTATACAAATGAAATGTTTTTTGCTATGCTGAAATAAATTTATTTCTATCATCATTAACTCCATCAAGAATACACCAACACATATTAAAATGTAAAGTCGAAGGCTTGAAACTTAAAAAAAAGAAAACTGCATAACACATGTTAATTACAGATTTACAATTTGAGCAATGAGTATGAACAGTTTTATAATTTGTACAATGGAAGTTGGTCCACCGTTGGATGGACACGAATACATATTAGTAAAATATAATAAATATTAAAACGTTGTTTCTTTACACGAACTAATTAATAGGGTGTTAATACTCTTGTCTACTCGTCTGGGTTACAGGAAATAATTTTAAACTCATGAGTACAAATTTTGGCAAAACTAGTTTTCCAAAGGAAAATGTACATTTTTACATTTGTGGAAAAAACACTTATAATGAATTAAGAACGACTTATTCAAGTATCATGATATTCAACGTTCAAATCTAAATTTAAGTAATATCTCCTTATTACGTTGTAAATTCATGCACAATACACAGAATTTATCACAAAGTTATAAATATTTTAATGTAATCCAGAGTAATGTATTTAAGTGAGAAATGTTTCTCGACGTTATTGGCTAGAAAAACAAAATAAAAAACTAAATTGAATGCAGAATACGAAATGTGTTAACAGATTATTTCGATATACGTAGACTTTGAATGTATAAAAAAATGCAAGCACTTATCCTAGTTACTGAATATAATGTATGAGTAGGTAATGGACTATAAAATAATATTATTAAAGTGTGAGTATAAATTGCATTAAAATTGTTTTAATAGCAAATACAATACATTTTAAATTGTCATCTTAAAATATCTGTAACAGGCTGATTTACATTAAATATTCTTTTAATATACATTTTTCTGTTTGTGTGTGTCATGCGATTTCCCATAAACACCTTGTAATTTCAAGGGTTTGGTGAGTACAAAAACTGTGACCACTGGAGTAGAGTATCACATTTTTGTATATTCTAAGGATATGATTTAATTTTTCAAGTAGCCTAAATTGCATTTATTCCATTTTAGCAGCTGTTTCATTACATCTACTTTTCAACGCAAGTATTCCAAATCCATGCAACGGTATCCATAAAGCCAAAACAAGAAACAAAGTAGTACATTTATATGAACTACCCGCCAAAAAACACATTTACTTTGACATTCCAATATCGAACGTGACGCACTTGCTCCATCCCTCTCGATAAACTAGTCTATTTTAAACACGCGTTATTCAAATTTCCACACTCATTTTTAGTTTTATGTCTCTAACCGTTACATTTTTAGAATATACTCGCACAGAATTTTCCAAGAAAAATATCATGTACAGTAACGCATATTTTGTTTCCTGAGAAAAATAATAATTTTCAAGATTCAGGTGATGATGATCAGTAGATTTTGTTTTATTTTCTCGAGGCCAGGTGCTTTGTCTTTATGATCATAAGATAGATTACTTATGGAATGTGAACAGTATCTTATCACTAGAAGGTTCATTTACATGGTTCTACGAGAGTAAGATTTCCTCAAATGGTGTTACAATTCTCTTAATATACCTTACTTGGTCCTTCTATGCATGATAAAGGAAATTCTATCATAATATTTAGTGAACAAAAATTGTACTCAAAAAAGGTGTACCTAAATTGGTTGTTTGCTGACAGCTTTACTTACAACTATTGCGTAATAAGGAAAGTAACTGTCATAACAAAATGTCATAAATATTATAGTGAGTTTGAGCTTGTCATTAGTGTGTTTGTTGAGTTGGAAGAAGAATGCGATTTCTTGAATAATTTCTATAACTAATTTCAGAGATTTTTGCTAATAAATGTGATAATGAGTGGGGAAAGAAAGTTTTTTTTTTAAATTTTGTTTCTAATGTTAACTTTGCAATTTATATCGAAAACCTCAAATAAATTTCCCAAAACATGTGACACAAATTTACATCACTATGCAGTTGTTTCATTTTTGATGCTTGAGGAAAACGTTTTTTTACTGTATGTTTGTTTTATGTTACTTTTGTAGAGAAAATTATGAGAGAGAGACATAGAATTTATTTGGATCAGTTAGAAGGCGGTTGGTTATCAGAAGATGGCCTTATCGACGAAAACTCTGACTACGAATACCATGATGCAGATCGAATTAGAATAATTAAAATAATAATTTTTTTATCCACTTCAAGAATAAAAATGATACAAATATTTGTTTTATTTATGTACTTATTTTGTATTGAGCTTAACATGACAGTTTGCACGATGATGGATACTTCCATCATATGGCTTTTTTAGCTATTTTACATTATATATTTATACTATGAATTTGTAAACATTTTTCCTTTAAGAGCATGGATTGTATTACTCTGATTTATTTTACAAAAAAATGAGAAAATCATGCAAAAAAGTATTAATAAAAGATAATAGCCTTGATATGATAATTTTAGTTTAATCAGGTGCACAGATGTACTTTTTTGTTTTCACTAAGTTGTTATCTGTAAAGAGCTTTTGCAAAATTGCATAGAAGGATTACAGTTTGCTAAAATCCACGAAGTTATTTCATGTAATCAAGAACTGTACCGTTGATATATCTCATAAAATCGAAAAATCTCGCAATGTGTAGGCTTCTCAAGGAAATTGAAGCACCTAGCTAATTTCATTTTTGTATGGTGACTTTAACTTCGCATCTTTAATTTTTAAATCTTTTTATTATTATTATTATTATTATTTTGGATTTTTTTGTGTGTGCTGAAAGAAGGCTTGAAACAAATATTATAATATATTTATGAATTTATTGATCTCCTTGTATCTAAAACTTCAAGAAGAAAATAAATTGTAAAACACACACACACACAACTAGTTATACATCATACCTGTAACAAAACTTGAATTTCATTAAAAATTTTTCTAAAATATACATTGGTAACTCTACTTATACATTAATCATTCACCAACAGAGGATATATCCTTAAAATTCTAAACAATATTAATTAAATTTTCGAGGAAGAAAGGGAAAAAACTGAAACTAAAACAAAATATTTTTAAGCTACTACTATTCTAATTCACTTCTGATGAATACTTAACCCAGAATAACTTTTTTATAGAATTGAATGTAGACATTTGAATTAAATTATACTAATTTTGGAATACAGTTTTCATTTCTTAACCCTTAACTTCGCACTGTGTTGCATTTCTGCAACATATGATTTATTTTAATTTAACATACTCAATATTTCTTTTAATTACCTACAAATCACTTATCTGAGAAAAAAAGGTTACTGGAACGAAATACATGCTAGTTTTGTCACTAGATGGAAGAATATTTTTTCCAGAAATCCCAATGAGAAATAAAAATCTCTGATGCCTCAAGAACTGTGTTTTTGCTATTAAAATAATCCATTACATTTTACGCTTCCTCTTGCTTATTGACGAAATAAATTACCAGGTAAGAAATTTAAACATTTTTTGATGAACAATAAAATCCTCATGTAAAAATATGTTTTGTAATTTACAGCACTACTGCGCAATGTTGCACTTCTGCAGCAAACAAAAAAAAATGACTGAGATTCAATTTAAAACTGCTTAATTTTTTTCATATTTTTCCCTTTTATTATTACTTGAGAACTAGCTGATGTAATTGTTTCATAGAAATTTAAAAAATTGCGAAGCTAAGGGTTAACACATACTAATGCACGTACTAATGTACAAGATGTACCAATGTTTGTACAAGAAAGACTAAAAATATACTGTATTTTTTAAATTTTGAATGTTGAATTGTGAGAAATAGTGATTTTTCAATTTCATACATTTTTTTTTTCCAATTTCATTTTCAAAAATCATTTTTTTGGGTACAATTTTATCTTTGTTTCAAAAATACTTTAGAAAGATTTCATTGCTTAGAAGTAAAGTATAATTAAACTGACATCATTTCAAAAATAAATGGTGAATGTTAAATAATAAAGGAAAAAAATGTTTTTTTATAAAAATACAAAAATATAAATGGTATAAAATCAATCAAAATACAAGTACAGTAGATTAAAAAGTTATAGTTACAATTTTAAGTTAGCCGTAAAAAATATTTAAGAAATTGTAAAAACATGGAAAATATATGTTATAATACAAGAATCAACTAGAAGTTTGTAAAAATAAAAAGTTTGTATATCAGACTCGGAGACGACTCCCATCATTGTGAATGATGTTTCATTCATTTTCTAAGCGTACAAAATATTCGACCTGCCGAAGTTCCTCAAAGTTATTTTTTTCCATTTATACATTCATATAACTCAGTGCTTCTCAAATTTTCAATACTGGAGCCCCCTCCCTTTTCAATCACAATTTTTATCGTGCCCCCCTTATACAATAATAATGCACTGAATGCAATAATAATGAACTTTGACGCTAAAGCTACAATCTTTATTATAAACCGTATAAATTAATAGCTTAAGTATTAAATTTTGTATACGTTACTTCTAAGCAAAAAAATAATTAATTAAGTAATAGGATAATCATTATGTTATTTTTCCTTTCTCTAATTTTTAAATTGAGCATATTGCAAAATGTGGTGGCTGCTTAGAAGACAAAATATAGATATCTGCTAAATATAGAAAAATAACTCAGAGGGTCCATTTCTAATCATAAGCATTCCTTATGAAAACTTTGCTTTGTAAAACAACCCAATGGAAATCGTTAATACTTATTAAACTTGTTCTTAATTTAGTATTAATTAATTAGTCATAAAATACTCTGTGCAGCACTGATACATTAAAAGTATAACGGCCGAAGTACTCGCTCTTTGCAGGAGTTCATTTATAAGAATATAAAACATTCTTGATATAATAGCTGTATTGCAAGGAGAGTAAAGCCAAGACCACGGCAATGTTTACAAAAATGTAAAATGCTTTTTTTAAATGATTGCTCAAATTATAATTAGTTTTAAGCGAATTTTAATTTTAAGTCTCACAGAATTAGCATTTATAATTGATGTTGAATAATGAACAATAATATAAAATTCCGATGAAGAATAATTGTATTATTTTTAATATTTAAAGCGAAAAGATTTCAAAATGTTTTATTCCTGGAGCAGGCGCGCACTTGATACTAATGGTCGAGCAGGGTTATTGAGTTACCCCAATGCTTTTTTATAATTATTTTTAAAGTACACAATAAAAGTTGCAATTTCACTGAATAATTTACTTAAAAGAAAATTACTTACCTACTTTCAAGAACTTTTCAATTTTTCTTTAAAAATTTTAGGAAAAAATCCAAGAAAACTGAACTAAAATGTTTCAAATGTGCGTGACCTTAAAAAAAAGACTCAAATCACAGACACTTTTCACGAACATTACAGGAATGTTATTTGTAGGCAGAACTGTCATATTTTGTTCAAGTTACTGTAATTTTACTGTTCGACAAATAGTGTGTTGAACTTTTGCTTGCTTGTGTGTTTTTGATAAAGCAAAGTGTGTCCTCTGATACTTTTGACTTCATATTTTAGTCGATGGAGTTATTTTAGTAGCATTTGAAAATTGATTTTTCGTTTCATGTTCATCGCTTTTCTCAAATTTGCTTTAATATGCATTATTTCAACAGGTTCATCGCTTTTTTTATGTTTTAACTTATTTCAATACAGATGAAAGGTGCCCATTTCTTTATATATATATTCTGAACATACACCAAACATTTACCTGTTCATCATGTTCATTTACCAAACCACAATAAGTCGTACAACAAGGCAATCAAAGTCACTAAATAATTAATAGTGTGTGTTGGGGGGGGGAGGAATGTAGAATGAACACAGAAAATATTTTGAAGAAAAAGTGATCTCACCGGTAACTCAGTTAAAGCAAGTACCTTAAGATTGTAAAAAACCGTTTGTCACTCCCAAAAAGAGGGAGATATGTGACAAATATACTTTAGTTCAAGTTAAGACTGTCAAACACGAGGATATTGTCAGGGCCATTGGAATCAATTAAACTGTTTTGTCAGAATTACCGATTTTGTGCACTCTCTGCTCGGCGTGATTGTTCCCGGATCAAAAGTGTATTTAATACAATATGGATTTTCAAAAAAAAATTGTGTACAACGCGTTTTTCATTACATTTATATGTCTCGGAATACTCATAAAAATAAATCTTGACCATGTAATCCTTCAAAGTGCTATCTGTGCTTTTGTAAAAATCATAAAAATATTTTACAAGGAAAAAAGCGCAGCAGAAATAATTTATTTACAACTTCCCTAAATGAAAAAAAAACAAAATAGCAGGGACGTAACTAACCATACAAATAAGTTCGAAGGACAAACCGCAGCAAATACATTCTGATGCCTACAGCTAATGTACAATATTTCAATAATATAACAGTGATGAATTTTTTATCTTCCTAAATTTTTTTTGATTATGGATCTGGCTTTTGTTTTTTCTTTGAAAGAGTAGCAAATTAAGTTCAAAAAGAAAAACGTAATAAAAAATATCTCATCATGGGAAACAGCAAATCAAATAAAATGTTTTTTATTTGGTTATAGTATCAAAGATAGCTAATGAGGTTTTGAAGTAGCTTTTTATTTTTGATGACGTAATATGACAGATGATATATATAAATTATATCAGTGTTAATGTGTATTTTCTTACCATGTCAGAAAGTATTTTAGTTTACTTTGGACCAGCAGGATGTAGCAAAACGTTGGTTATAAAATATATATTGTTGATGGAAATATACCAGGTAAACCAAAAGTTCGTTAACATTTGAAAAATCAATAATTCCATTAATAATGTAGGGATAAAGATGAAAATTGACACATATGCTTGCAATGACATGGAGTTTTATAGAAACCAAACACGTGCAAAAATTACTAATAGATGGGGCTTTATGTGAAAAGGCAATAATTAGCATACCAATTGATATTTAGCAATGATAGATACTCTCCATTACAAATATTCAACACATCGGCCATCACTTAAGAATAATAGATGTAGTGGTGGGACAATGTTGAAAACAGCGCCGTGATGCATATCTTTAGACAAGGTGAATGATTGCCGTCATTTGCTGTCTTTTAGCATCCCCATTGATGTCGGACGATCGCGTTTAACTTGCGATTTAAGATAACCCCATATCCAATAATCACACGGATTGAGGTCTTGGGAACTGGGATAACACCCATGGAGGGAGGGGCTAATCAGTGATCGATCCTTACGAAACGATGCGCGCAAAGGACATTTTGCATCCTTCTTATGACGAAAGAATTGTAAGGCTGCAGTAAGAGATTCTTGATTCTGTTAATACAATTTTACTAACAATTCCTTTTCTGGTTAAGACAACATGCCGCAATTATTAGTGCATCTGTGTCCTGTCTAATCAAAGCAAATTTTATACACGATTTTCATGCGGTGTCACTAATGTTTATTTGTCCAGTACCCTCTCTTGCCTTTTTTTCGCACTTTTTTTATTTCAATAAAAACCCACGTCCATGCAAGCATACGCATCAATTTTTATCTCTCTACTTACATTATTACGTGAATAATAGAATTTTCAAATGTTAACTGACTTTTTGGTCAAATGGTGTAAAATAATTGTTAAAAACGATAGATGCAGTGATTGCTACATACCTTGTGTATAAATAGGAAAAGAAGCCGTTGCAATACATCAAACAACTATCCACACTGCTTTGAAGGTGCAGTTGTTAAATATGTTACCACGGAGTATAGAAGATGCACATGAATATAGATCAGGGGTCGGCAACCTTTTAGCTGTGATGTGACAAACCAATCTACCTATATGACTCAGCGTGCCACACAGTAGGTCGGTTCACTCCTAGGAGAGCCCACACCCTTGGCGCGAATTACTTTGTTTGGCGATAATTGCGCTGTCATGGTAACCTTGCTTTTAAATACTACATATGGCAACCCTAACTATTTCTAGAATTTTCGTAGTTTGTGGGCGCGCATTTCAAATTTCATTTTGTTGTTGGGCACCGGGTTGAAAGTATGGCTGCGCTTGTAAGTGAATACACGTTAGAATTTTTTACGTTATTGAATGCTAGAGGCAAGAAAGAATTGATTGAATGGTGTATTAAAGGATTAATTGCTTCAAGTTATGAATGCCCAAAATGTAATGAGCAAATGGGATTATATGAACGAAAGAGTGTTGTTTTGGATGGATTTGAATGGAGATGTCGGAAAAAAAGGTGTGAATACGCATGATGTTTGCAGAAGTATAAGAAAGAATTCGTGGTTTTCCAATAGTAAGTTAAGTATGTATGATAGTTTGCGTGTAACTAAAATGTGGTTTGGAAGATGTATGAATGATTACGTTGTGAATGAATTGAAATTGAATAAAAATACAGTTATTGATTTGTTTATGTTTTGTCGAGAGGTTTGTATGAATGCGGTTGTGAACGAAAGCGTTAAAATTGGAGGCGTAAATGTTATTGTTGAAATTGATGAGAGTAAATTTGGGAAAATGAAGTATGTGAAAAGGCAAGCCTGTGAATGGAAAGTGGGTGTTTGGAGGTATAGAAAGAGGAACGAGAATAGATGTTTTTTTCGAGTTGTTGAACGACGGACGAAAGAGGAATTGCTGTGTGTGATTAAAGAATGGGTCCTGCCTGGAAGTACGATTATTTCTGATTGTTGGAAGTCGTAAAAATGTCAGATGAGGGTTTTAAGAATTTGGAGGTGAATCATAGCGTATGTTTTAAGGATCCTGATACCGGTACTCATACAAATTAGATTGAGGGTACATGGTCGGCAATAAAACGCTTTCTCCGTAATCACACCAGCCACGCAGAAGGCATGTTCGACCATTACCTCGCTGAGTATTTATGGCGGCGCTCTCGCGATCACTCACTCAGCGACGAGACTTTCAAGGATTTTTTAAAATCAGTTGTTACACTTTACCCTCCACTTGGGAAGGATCAACAATAAGAAAGTAAGTGCTGTTGTTATATTTTTTATCTTAAATGTTAAATTTCTGTGTTGTTTACATATATTTTCATTGAGCATCCATCTTATACTGCTATATTTACTTGCCACCGTTGTCGGGTTTGATAGGCGCCATTTTGTTTTCGCTTGGCGCTTTTTCCGGTTTGGCGCCATGGGTGTGGGCTCTCCTAGGAGTTTACCCAGTAGGTCATTTTTGAATCCATTCGATTCGGCTATAATGAATGCAGAGTCAGAGAATAGAAGTCATTAATATCGTGTACGCGATATTTAGTTTTACTAAAGGGTGTTTTTTGAGAGGTATAGAACTTTAAATTGCCATAAAACAACGATGCATTATTCGATTGACATGAATTTTTTTTATTCGAAAGATAATCTTGTGGCATTACATTTTAAACATGATTTCTGGCATAGGTCTGCCACGGCTGGCTCGGATGTAGTCCAATCTGGACGTCCAATTTTCGATGACTTTTTCCAATATTTGAGGCCGTATATCGGCAATAACACGGCAAATGTTTGTCTTTCAAATGGTCAAGCGTTTGTGGCTTATCCGCAAAAGACCAATGACTTTACATAGCCCCACAGAAAATAGTCTAGCGGTGTTAAATCACAAGATCTTGGAGGCCAATTCACAGGTCCAAAACGTGAAATTAGGCGGTCACCAAAGGTGTCTTTCAATAAATCGATTTGTGGAACGACCTGTGTGACATGTTGTGCCGTCTTGTTGGAACCACAGCTCCTGGACATCATGATTGTTCAATTTAGAATGAAAAAGTTAGTAATCATGGCTCTATACTGATCACCATTGACTGTAACGTTGTGGCCTTCATCGTTTTTGAAGAAGTACGGACCAATGATTCCACCAGCCCATAAAGCGCACCAAACAGTCAGTTTTTCTGGATGTAACGGTGATTCAGCATACACTTGTGGATTAGGTTCACTCCAAATGAGGCAGTTTTGTTTGTTGACGTAGCCATTGAACCAGAAGTGCGCTTCATCGCTGAACAAAATTCGCTTATGAAAATCAGGAATAACGGCAATCTCGTTTTGGCCCCGTTCGACGAATCTACGCCTTGCTTGATGATCCTTTTGATGAATTGCCAAACCAAACTGAGAATAAATCACTTGACAGCTGTTAAATTGGTCGCCATCTTGGAAAGTAATGCCAACTTAAACTTCTATACCTGAAAAAAAACACTCTTTATATATTAATTTTGCTTCATTTATGGTATCTGACAACGTTCGGAACCGTGATTTTAAAAAAGCGCATAAACGGGTAATTGTCATGATATTTAGTGTCATTTAGATTAGAATACATGTATAAAATGGGTTTCAGGGCATTTTAACAAAAAAAAATATTTAAATACAATATTTTGGTAAAAAATTAACTTAGAATAACCTTTTTCCAAAATGTGAGCTCTCCTTTTATAAAAAAATGCTTCTATAATTATAACATATTTTGCTTATATAAAGTAAACACTTCTCCAGAGAGTTTGAACTATTTTTTGAAACATTCACATTATTTTCAGAGTTACAACCAATTGAAATATTTATCGGTGTTTTTTTCTTAAAATTTCCTGCCTCTGTTGTCGTAAAACATGGATAAAACCACTTGTAAGTGATACATTTCAAAAATTCTAGTTGAGCCTCTGTACAGAGGTCTGAGCTATATACAGGGAAAACATTATTATAATAGAAGCATTTTTAACAAAAAGAGAATATTTTGAAACTTGGTAATTATATATGTTCATTTTTTGTCAAAATATTGTACTTAAATAATTTTTTTTGTAATAATATCCTTAAAGCAATTTTATATACAATATCTATTCTAACTGACACTAAATATAAATATTATCCATTTATATATATTCTTTTGCAAAATCATGGTTTCGAACGTAGTCGGATACCTTAAAGGTATTTCGTAACATAAATATAAACATAAAGTATAACTATTTTCTCAAAGAAATTAAAATTGAACACATTTTTTTAAAATATGTATTAAAATAAGAAATAGAAAATGTAAAATAAATGTAATTCTCTTCATTACAGTTAAATAAAAATTTTAATGCGAACTCACTGCTTTCACCACTCTGCACGAAATCACTCTTAGAAATAGCAACTGTTTGTGATTTTCAATTTGAAAAGATTCTTAGCACATTAAGGGGACACGGTACGATTCAATTGACGAAAATCGGTCAAAAAATCAAAAAAAAAAAAATTTGCCTAAATTATTCCTTATACGTTTCTCTATTATCTCACAAAATTTCAGAGCTCTAAATAAAAAAAATGAAGTTATGATAACTAATATACTCGTCAGAATTCACATTCTGACATCATTCTGCTCTAGCAGACGCACTATTCATTTTCTAGCCAAATTAATTAATTCTAATTTCACAGTTAAGCAGTTTTCAAATAAAGTGAAGAGATTACAATCCATTCTTAATGTTTGTTTACATTCATTGAGCTATACTGCATTCTTTATTCTGCTAATTTTTATTTCATATTTTTGAAATATTTAGTTTCGGTTAACAAAAAAAAAAGTCTTTTTCAAGATTAATTATTTTATCGTTATCAGTTTATCAGTTTTTTTATATGTATAAACGTATTCTAATACAGCATTTTTAATAGTGAAACATGCCTCGTACGAAGAGGAAAAACAAATCAAGTAAATTGAGTATTTAAAAGCGATGGTGTAAAGAAACAAAAACTGAAAACAATATGGATATTTCAGAGCACAATTGAAATGTTGCTCAACTCTCAAGTGGTGATAGCATTTTTAAAAATGAAAGAGTTTCTATGCAAGAAATAAGTGTACTAGAACAAGAAAATGTTGCTGATACCTATGATAGAACAAGTCACATAATTGTTGACAAAAATGCCTTGTGTGATGTTTTCAAGTATACTTTTGTGGTAGCTGCAACCAGTCAACTTTAAAACTTGAATTTGGACATAAATATGGATTTTCTCATCAATTGAAACTGGTGTGCAAAACATGTTCTGAGCAAAAATGGAATGCTTTACATCTCCAAGACTTGAAAAAACAAATACTTCTACACCTTTCGATGTGAATGTTCGGGCTGTTCAAGCATTTCTTGCAATCAGTGGGGGGGGGCCATGCATCGGTTGTTACATCAAAAAATTTTGCATGTACATAACAGCGATCTCAATATGCAAAATGGGTCAAATTTGATGTCAAGGAAAACTTTTAATGAAATTTTAAATGTTACATCAATTCAGCATACTCTGAATTGCTTACAGCTGAATACGATGTTTGGTATTCTGGCCACAAAAATTCCTGCCAGATTAACCACGTTGGAACATCAGGAGCAATGAAATGAAGGCTGCAGCTAAAATGTAGTCTCGATCAGAAGCATGTGGTTTCCGTTACACAACATTGTTATCTGGTGGTGATGTTAAAACTCATAAATTTTTAAATAGCCTAAAATATATGGACCAGACGTTGAGATTTTGAAAGAGGAGTGTATTAATCACGTAAGCAAAGGTTAGGCACCAGCTTACGCAATCTTGTGAAAGATTGAGAGCTAAAGGTATCACTTTAGGAGGAAAATCTTATGGCAGTTTAAAAGAAACAACGATAAAAAAAAAACTAAAGCAGTACTATCAGAAAGCTATTCTGGAAAATAAAGGAGATATTCAGGGCATGAAAAATCCATATATGCCACGCTTTATCACAGTATATCGACAGATAAAAATCCAATGCACATGAAATGCCCTCCTGGCAAAGATTCGTGGTGTTTTTATGGAAGAGCCTTAGCTAAAGGTGAAAAACCTGCTCTCCACATAAATTTAATATTGGAACACCAATAAATCCAGATTATTTGACAAAAATTGTTCCAATATATCAAATGTTAGCTTCTGATAGTCTTTTGAAAGGATGTGCCAGATGTCTGTGACTCAGAACAACAACGAGAGTTTGCATAGCGTGATTTGGAGCAAGTGCTCTAAGGAAACTTCAGCGAAATCACGACGTTTAAATATAGCTGTTTCTGAGGCGGAATCAGAGTATAACTTCGGTACTTCGAAAGCCTTAAAAGAAATACAAAAGGCAGCTAATTTGGATCTTGGTGAAGAAGCAGTAAAAATTGCTGCCACACGTGATTACAGACGTAAAAAGAAAGAAATCGTCAAAGTAATCTTGCTTTTCGCATAGCACGTCGAAAAGTAAAACTAGTCAATATGCGAAAAGAAAAATATTCAAAGAAAAAGAAGGGATTACATATAGTCCTGGGTTTTTTAAACATAAATGTAAAAAAAATATGAAGATGTTAACTAGAATTATTTTGAAATCATCGTGAAATGGGTTCGTATGTTATTTATCGCAATTTTTTAAAAATATAAGGTACCAAAAATTTTAAATTTTAAACATATAAAATTATAATTTTCATATAATAACTTATAAAACTTTTATCATGTGCATGTAGTACATACAGTAATTTTTTAGTAATTTTATTGCATTTATATATATCATTTTACAGTAAATAAAAACTTTAAATTGATTTATCTCGAACAAAAAATCGTTTGTTTTCTTTCATTTAAAATGCTAAGGCTTTTTTTCTATTGCATGAAATGTTTTGAATTTATTTTTTTAGATTGCTATTAATATATATAACAAAAGTTGGTATGTAATTTTGAATCAAAGCAATACTTATTTTTTTAAAAATATTTGAACTTAGAATTTATACGTTTTTTAGGGATTTTTTCATAATAATTCATAAAATTTTTTTTTAAGGAATTTGAATCATGTTATCCCCAAACCCATACCAACTTTTGTTGTACATTGTTTGACAAATATGTAAATCAAATTTCCTGTGTGTACGTCAATTATTGTATGAAGAGTAGCGTTTTAAAATTACCTCATAAATTTTAATTTTTTTAAAAAAAAATTAAATGGATTGCTTTTTGTGATATTTTGAGTAAATATTCTGTCTTACGTATTACATATACATAGGTTACAAGGAAAAAAACTGTAAAAACCATAAAATCAATGATTTTTGTTTAAATCGTACCGCGTCCTCTTAATATGTTTGCCTTTTCCTTTGCGGACTCGAAATATTTTTTATATGAGGAAATATTTTGTTTTACTTTGATATGTAGAACTAAAAGCGGGAAGCGGAGTACATATAGTTAATTTTCTTTCTTTTAAACAATAAAATCTCTCCAGCAATGACATTAAAAAATTACAATATAGCTTTAAATTTGTCTTTAGTTACCTTTCTGATTTTTTCGTAATTCCGTAAATGTCCATAATTTGTAAGATTTTTGTCAAATAAGGTCCATTACAAATTTTCCAACTATCATCCACTCAAAAATATAAATATTTGTAAAGTAGTGCAAAGTGCCACGGGGAATTGCACAGCCGGCTACAGGATGTCAAACCCTGATATAGATCATTGTTTAAGTATGTCAGAGTGACAATCATCAATGAGATCAGTGTGATTGGTGTAGAACTGCTAGAGCACACTGACCAACGTCTTAAGCAAATCTCTAGTAATTTCTAACTATTCTAAATCTATCAATTTCTAATATAGTTATTATATATTCTTCTATTTAGAAGTATATGATATTTAATGGTGATTTAAGACAATTACCATTCCTTACAGCAACTTTGATTTATAAGAAAATAGAATGCAAAATAACGGGGTCAACAGTATGGAGTGGTTTGAAATTTTACGAACTGATGAAGTTATGAGCCAAGATATCAAAGCGTTTTTCCATAGCTCTTAAGAAAATTGGGAATGGAGAACACATGAACGCACGCATGGATGAATTTTGAAGAATTGGATCTAAATTCATGAGCAAAAAAGCTGGTATTTCTTGTCCTCGTGGAATGTTCATATACAGTGGTGGCCAAAATTGTGGACATTTTTTTAAATTTTTATGTTTTTTAAGTTTGTATGCTTATATAAAATGTTATGTTGCACAAAATGCAAAGTATGTTACTTCATTTTAAGACGAATTGAATTCAAAGTTCTAAACAATAAGGACAATTCAAATATCTGTACCACAAAAATGGTTATGATGTGATAACTGTCGATATACATTGGATAATGATGATAGTAGTGAGTTATCAGAGCCTAGTGAGGTTGCATTTATTCCTTCTTACAGCTTCAAATCGATGTTTTATTGAGCTGAAAATAGTTTTACGCTCTTCCTTTGTTATTACAATATACCAGGGAACAATTATATACTCAATTAGCTCCTTTTTATTTCATGTGTACCTCTTTCAGACAAGAGGTTTCAAACGGTGCCGCAAGTTTTCGACAGGATTGAGGTCAGGACTGATTCCTGGCCAGGATTACAATGATATTTAGTTAAAAGGCAATGCCATCAAATACAAGAGTAGATTGGACACATATGTGGCGAGAAAGTGGTATTTCCTATGTTAAAATAACATAACAGGTGGGTAGTTCAGTGATTACGTCTGGAGACTGAACGAAAACTTGTGGCTCCGTTTGAAAATTCTTGTCCGAATATGGTACACATGAAAAAAAGGAGCTAATTGAGGATATAAATGTTTCCTGGTATCATGTAGTAACAAATAAAGAGCGTAAAACTATTTTCAGCTCAATAAACGATTTGAAGCTGTAAGAAGGAAGAAATGCAGCATCACTAAGATCTGATAACTCACTGCTATCATCATTATTCAATGTATATCGACATTTATCACCACATAATTGTTTTTGCATTGCAAACATTTGAATATTATTTCTTGTTTTCAATTTAGTATTAAATTCTCTTTAAAATGATAAAACATACTTTGCATTTTGTGCAACGTTACATTTTCTATAAGCATACAAACTTAAAATGCATAACAATTTAAAAAAGTGTACACAATTCTGGCCACCACTGTAGAAGTGTTCACTTCTATCATGTAATTATAAGCACATATTCATCTTTTTAACCCTATAGATAAATGTATGACTTGGGCTAATGATATGGCACGTTCCATGTCTAAAAAAATTACAATATTGTGCAGGACTTCACATAAAATATATTATGGCGCATAAAATCTATTTGATTTCATTCCATTTCAATAATCAAATAATCAGGTAAAGTGAAATTTATGGCAGAAGTTTCATCAAACATAGAGCCATTTTGCACTTTCGTCTTTCAGAATGAAAAAGCACGAAACTTTGAAAATTTTCCAATTCTCTTGAGTTATACCCTTCTAGATCATAAAGATTTATCGTCTATAAAAGTTTAAAAGAACTAGAAGTAGATCAAACAATAACACCGATTTCTGGAACGTTCCCAATAGAAAACAATCCGAACAATCGAGAATCTGATAAAATCCTGTGCTGTAGGCTGTTTTCTTGTTGAGGCCCCAATACAACAATGGGGAAATAATAAAATGAACCCAAGAGATTCCGCTTTAGCGTAGATAGTAAGGATAATTGTATTTACTTCCTTTTATTCCAAGTATAGTTGTAAATGATGGGGATATAAAACTAGCTTTATTACTAGTACGGTTTATCACTTGTACTGTAAATGTTTACGTACTCACTTTTAAAAAGAATCAATATGGTTTTTGCTTAGGAGTTTAGTTGTGTAAAGCTGTTTAAATTTAAAACATTTAGAAGGGTGTTCTGTGAGTTTACAGACGATCTATTTAGCTTTTAAACTTTTTTTTATTTTAAGTTGCGTCAATAACTTTCCATAAGGAATATCGGAATGTAACCCCTTTTTTTTATTTCAGGTACTGCTTTCCCTCTGAGAGTAAAATGCACCCCAATGCTCTTAATATGTTACTAGGTAGAAACGTATGAATGAAACATATAATTAGAAATGTTTCCCGCTTCATTGAGAATTCCTTAAATGTTTTTTGTACCATTGTTTACATTCTATTTTATTAATTTTTTCTGAAATTATTGCAGGAGGGAAAAGAATTTTAATTAACCATTCCATTATTGCACATTCAAAGTGTAATACCAGGAAGTGTGCAGAGTGGAAAAGATTTCGGCAAGCATGGAGATACAGTGAGGAGCAATAATTAATATTTATTTTGAAACGATACTTAAAACATAAAGCGAGAACAACGATAATTTAAGCCTGTCTTCGGTAAAAATACGAGAGCTTTGACTAAACGCGAAGCACATTTTCAGACAGAAAAATGCCTCAATTTCAATGAAAATTTTCAAGATCAATAACTCTTACCTCTGTCAAAAAAATAGTGTTTTTAAAAATTTCATTATGTTTCATGAATATTTTCTTTTTCCTTTTAATACCTGAAGACATAGCCCATTTAACATTACAGTATTGGAGAAAAAACACGAAACACATTTTATACAGAAAAAATGAATCAACTCGGTTAAAAATGAGAAGTATGAGATAAAATATTACTCTTTAAAGGATACTGAATCCACAGACTAGCATATTAATTTTTCATTGCTGTTATATCTGAAAAATGTTCCAAATTGGGGTCCTATTCTTTAACATTAACCGAAAACAGCCTTAATAGGCAGTAGGATCACCTTGGATGACTAGATACAAAGCAAAACGTATGGGTATGAAGTCAGGATAGGGTGGGTGCCCTAAGGAATGACACTTTCGCTGCTAAGCAATTACCACAGAGCGTTTTTAACCCAGGTGCGATCAAGCGGAGCACAGAGTCCTCCAAGGCTCACGGAATTGTTAATTCTGGAAAAACTGTTTACCTGTCACTAATGACCTTGGCAGTATTCTCCTACATGACAGGCTTCATGGAAGTTTAAAAAGTTTTTGTCACATTTTTCCTCCTTTTTGGGAGGAGCAAATATGTTTTACAATCTTAAGGTACTTATTTTGACTGAGTTCTTCGCGCAACCACTTTTGTTCCAAAATAATTTTAATGAAGAGGCTGCATTTTTCCCCATTAAATAACTTAGTAACTTTTAATGCTGTGTTGTACGATTTATTATGGTTAAAAATGTAAATTAGATATGTAAATGGGCTTGCGTGATTTCTCTTTTGGAGAAATTTGAAGCTGATCAAGAAAAGGAAGAACCTACTGAATAGATGCATATTAACCCGGCATTCCTAGCGCGTAAAAAACTACCTTTATTTCACGCGCACGGTATCTCAAATCCAAGGGAGTTTATATTCTCTTTTTACCATAGAATTTAAAACTTAGTTACGGAATTTGAGAATCCACAATTGCCAGATTGAGAATAATGGTGAAAAAGAAGACAAAAAGTAGGAAACAACACATCAATATGTTTATTGCACTTTTCACACTTAATTTAGTTTTTGATATCTCTTTTATTTAAGGCATTCTTATAATGGTGAAAAAGAAGAAAAGTAGGAAACACACACAATATGTTTATTGCACTTTTTCTTAATGCATTTCGGTGTATTTTTCATGCATTTCTTTAGTCTTCGTAACGAGTGAAAGCTATGTTTCCGCATGATCTTAATTATTATTATTATTTAATTTGGTAGAAGTATTGCTTGCCGTTTTTTACATTCTTCTGTAAGTCGAAATCCAAAACAATTCAGAAATCAGCGTCTAGTTCGATGTTTAGTATAAGTAGTTTCTGAGTACTTAACAAAACAATTTACGCGTTTATTGTCGCAATGTTCAAAAGCACAATATATTTTCATAGGCTAAATATTACATTTTCTAGGCATTGAATGTGATGTGTTCATTTTATCAAGGACTATAATTGCTCCTTCAGTTAAATTATCTATATAGATTTCATTACAGAGGAAGTCATTTTGAACATTTGCTATTATACTCTTCTCGTCAGAAAAATGATAAACATGAAATGTTTGAGAAGAAACAATAAAGAATTCCTTTAAGAAAAATATTAAGTCAAAAATTAACTACAAGGCACACTTGTCAAAAAGACATTGAAAAGGCTCAACATGCTATTTGTTCATCATCAAAGGACAATAAAATTACAATAACTTGAACAAAATATGGCAGTTCTTCCTGCAAATACTATTACTATAATGTTAGTGAAAATAGTATGCGCGAATTGTGTGTCCTTTATCAAAGTCGTGCGCATTTGAAAAAAATTAGTTCGGTTTTACTGGATTTTTCTCAAATTATCAAAATAAATAAATAAAAGTTCTTAAAAGCAGGTAAGTAAATTTTCTATTAATTAAAGTATCCCCTGGAATTACGATTTGTATCGTGTGAAAATAAAAATTATAAAAGAAAGAATTGGGGTGCCTGTGCAGATTTGAATTGTAATTAAACAGTCAATGAAAAATCTTCCCATGACTTAATGCATTTGGAGATAAAGTATTCGCCCGTAAATAAAAATTGGTTCCATGCTAATGTTTTTGAAGAAAAGGGCATTCGCAAGTGGACTCAAGTTTAACCAGCATTTTGATGCTATTTTAGAATATGCGTACAAAAAATGAATAACTTGAAAATAATCATTTTTACTTTTTACGAAATACCTTGTTATTGGTTTTAATAATAATTTAAATATATATTGTGATATTGAAAACCTTAAATTTTGTGTTTTAAGATTTCTTCATTCTAACTGAGTTTTTGCTCCTTCCTTACCCTTCCATAAATTAAAATAACAAAATTTGTTACATATGACGTGTCGAATCTTTTTGCAATTCAGGCAACTGATTTTTGTTGTAAATTCAAACATCTTCCTAGTATATTTTACTTTCTTTATTTTTTATTTTTATTGTTATACATAAAATTTTAAAATTCAAGCCACACTTTTGAAAAATAGAAGCTGGCAACTGATGTATAAAGTGGTGTCTAGACTTTTCCATATGTTGAAATATACAATTTTGTGCTATTTCGTAACCAAACGTGACTACTTCACAACAATTCATATCCATCAATTTTGAAAAACATCTGAATTTAGAAGTCCATTCGAACTTTCACTCTTACCACGAGTTGCTTTCCCACTTGTAAATATTTGTATTTTGAACAGAAACGTTTACTATAAGAAATCCCTGAATTATGTTTAAGAATGTGACTTTGTATTCCTTCTATCTTCCAGAATTCTACTTGCACGTACCAAGTTTCTGAAGAAGAAACTGGTGCTAGAGTTTATGTGTTGTTTGGTTTCGAAATAAATGCAACGGAAAGTATTCCGCAATACAAAACCATGTACTTGAGTTTTGCTACGTATGTATTTTTGCATTTATGTATAAGATTTTGTCTTAGTTCTCAAGTCAAAAATTGTAAAAAAAAAAAAAAATAATACTCCAATAAAATATTGTATCTTCAACGTTTCAAGACTTTTTACTACATTTTTGTTGTTATTTTATATAGAATTTCTTGTTTTATATTATTTTGTTACATATTATTTTATACACATATTGTTATAGATTAGTTTATACACATATTGTTATATATTATTTTAAACACATATTGTTATATATTATTTTTATACATATTGTTAATGTCATATATTATTTTATACACATATTGTTATATATTATTTTATACACATATTGTTATATATTATTTTATACACATATTGTTATATATTATTTCACTGCAAGGTATTACAGTTCTTCTCGCACGAGCAAATTGGAAAAAAATACAGCAATCGACATGGAAGGATAAAAACAATCAAAATTTAATTAATATTTCGAATAATTTTAAGAGTTTTCCAAAAGTACATTAAGGGAAAAAAAAATTTCAAATAAAATAGAATACTTAAATAAATAAATGAAGTGAAGTACCCTGTATTTCCTAGGTTCATATTTCTCTCAGTCTACATATATAAATATCCAAATTATACAAATATATCTTACGTTGCAGGGGCAATGAATTTATCAAAATTTGTTTTTAGTGATATCTACTTAACAAAAGGATCTCTTTACCTCAGTGCTTCTCACACTATTCAATATTTTCAGTGCAATATTCAATCATTATTTCCATCTCGTCCCCTAACGTACAAAAACAATGTATTGGATTCAATAATACTTTGACGCAAAAACTACAATACGACTTTACCCTCTTAAATGCCACAAGCGTATACAAACGTCTCACTCATTCCAAAGCGCTAATTTTCCCGGACGTTTATATACATCTTACTGAAGTATGATATATATATATACTCGATTTTTCTGTACCCTTAGAAAAAAAATTATTTCAAAGGCTTTGGAATGGAATAAGAGGAATTGGACAGTGTGTTTGCGAAGGAATTACTTATATCAGAGGATTTCCTTATTTATTCTTTTTCAGAAAAAAAATTAATAAAATAGAATGTAAACAGTGGTACAGAAACATTTATGGAATTCTCAATGAAACGGGAAACATTTCTTATTATATGTTTCATTCATACGTTTCTACCTAGTAACATATTAAGAGCATTGAGGTGCATTTTACTCTCAGAGGGAAAGCAGTACCTGAAATAAAAAAGGGGTTACATTCCGATATTCCTTATGGAAAGTTATTGACGCAACTTAAAATAAAAAAGGTTTAAAAGCTAAATAGATCGTCTGTTAACTCACAGAACTTCCTTCTAAATGTTTTAAATTCAAACAGCTTTACACAATTAAACTCCTAAGCAAAAACCATATTGATTCTTTTTAAAAGTGAGTACGTAAACATTTACAGTACAAGTGATAAACCGTACTAGTAATAAAGCTAGTTTTATATCCTCATCATTTACAACTATATTTGGAATAAAAGGAAGTAAATGCGATTATCCTTACTATCTGAGCTAAAGCGGAATCTCTTGGGTTCATTTTATTCTTTCCCTATTGTTGTATTGGGGTCTCAACAAGAAAACAGCCTACAGCACAGGATTTTATCAGATTCTCGATTGTTCGGATTGTTTTCTATTGGGAACGTTCCAGAAAACGGTTATTGTTTGATCTACTTTTAGTTCTTTTAAACTTTTATAGACGATAAATCTTTATGATCTAGAAGGGTATAACTCAAGAGAATTGGAAAGTTTTTCAAAGTTTCGTGCTTTTTCATTCTGAAAGACGAAAGTGCAAAATGGCTCTATGTTTGATGAAACTTCTCCCATAAATTTCACTTTACCTGATTATTTGATTATTGAAATGGAATGAAATCAAATAGATTATGCGCCATAATATATTTTATGTGAAGTCCTGCACAATATTGTAATTTTTTTAGAGCATGAAACGTGCCATATCATCAGCCCAAGTCATATATTTATCTATAGGGTTAAAAAGATGAGTGTGTGCTTATGACCACATGATAGAAGTGAACACTTCTACAGTGGTGGCCAAAATTGTGTACACTTTTTTAAATTGTTATGCATTTTAAATTTGTATGCTTATAGAAAATGTTACGTTGCACAAAATGCAAAGTATGTTATATCATTTTAAAGATAATTTAATACTAAATTGAAAACAAGAAATAATATTCAAATGTTTGCAAAGCAAAAACAATTATGCGGTGATAAATGTCGATACGCATTGAATAATGATGATAGCGTAACTATTATTCGTCAGTTAAGGAATTAATTACAAATGATACAAATTATCAAAATAAGGTTAATATTTGTATATAATTTAATATATGAGGTCACGCCATGGGAGAAAGAGAGATCTAAATCTTAGAGTTAAGTTTTCGATTGTATTCAAAAGCATTCTTCTTGATTTTAAGAAAACAGAACTTGAATTTCCAAAATGGAATCAAATTTATCATTTATGTACTGGTAACAACCCTCTCCCTCGGAAGTCGTTTCCCACAAAATCTTTTTTTAGAGGATTTCTACTCAACCAATGAAACACGCATGTTTAATTTCAGGACTGTAAGTCAAAGAGTTTGAAGGAAGATTTGAACTGGACACCTTCCAATCCAAAAACGAGTATATTTGCCACCATGTTAAAATTATTACTGGTCTATATAAATACCAATGCCACGCTACGCCCCTGCCAGTGATTCGGCGAATAGGTGAACGAACGATACCATATTTGTGGTGAGCGTGTGCGTTGCGTCATCATGTGTGATATCTTTGTTGGTTGCGTCATGTGTCTGACTACTTGATTGCATTTGCGGGGGATAGATGGCACCACGACTGCTGTAGTTCTTTTTACACGGTCAGGGTCACCAATGAAGGGAGATTACAATTGGGCACCGAGTTTGTTAGCCACCATGCGAAAACGATCGTCATAGCATGGATGCTATTACTGGTTTACATAGATACCTCTACCACATGTTCAAAAACGTGAATCTTTATCTATTAAGCCCTGGCAAACATCCTAAGGAGTCGATTTTAGCTAAACCAGTGTTTCTCAAACTTTCAATAGTTGCGACCCAATATTCAATCATAGTTTTCCTTGCGTCCCCCCATACTAAAGCAATATATTGAATTAAAAAATACTGTACTTTAAAGCTAAAGCTGCAATACGACTTCTGCCACCGCCGTATATAAACGTCTTCTTAACTCATCCAAAGCGTTAATTGCCCCAGACATATGTATACTTCTTTCCGAAGTATGATCCTTATTATGCACTGCTATCCATAAAATTATTCCGAGTGATTTGGAATGCAATAAAAGGACCTTAAAAGTGTTTGTAAAGGGTTCACTTATTTCAGAGGATTTGTTCATTCCCTTTCCTCTCCTCCCCCGATATATCACATACGGGCACCTACGTGGAAAACGGTGGCATTGGGGAGCAAATCCCGTAATTTTTAATTGGCAGTCGAGGGTTTAAATATAAAGCGTTCAAATTATCAAGATACGTGTTAATTTTTGTATTTAATTTTGTATACGACTGTATACAAAATTAATACAAATTTTGTATTAATGGGGTTACCGATAATTAATAAACTTTTTCTTAACTTAGTAATGTTAAATCAATTATAAAATACGATGTACAGTACATTTATTAGTATATTATATCAGAGCAAATATGTATTTTATTTTTTATTATGTCAGAATATATTTTCTTTGTTTACTTTCAGTTAGTAAATAATTTGTTAAATAATCTTTTGGTTTCAGTTTTTCAATATAACCCCCACCCCCTTGTAATGCTATCACGCCCATCTAAGGAGGCGTGCCCCATAGTTTGAGAAACGCAATCTTAGAGATTATTTACTTAAAACAGCAGAAACAAGCAGTCCGTACTTCTATCAGTACCGAGATCTTGGGGTGAGTAAGTGTGAGTTGCGTTTCTCCTCTCTGTAGAACTGTCTTGAATCTTTGTATATTGAGGACTCACAATTACATAGGAATAATAATGCACACACAAATGCTGGGATTTTTCTGAAGCCTGTTGTTTTTTAAATTTATTTTGAATTTCTCTACGATTTCTTTTGAAAGTGAGATAGAGTTTACCAAAGAGAAGCTATTCAAAAACTTTTGATAAGAGTGAAGGTTTTGAAAATGGCCTTACTATTTTCGACCTTCTCTCTGTATTTCAAGCAGTCATTTCGTCAAAGTATCCCGAATCTCATAAACTTTACAGTTATAAGGTAAACCCTGGATTGCTGTTTACCTTTATAATGGATGTACCCTAAAAATTAATGGCTGATTTTCTTGCGAATGAGAGAATGTTTTAATTGCAAATTTCTCAGAGAGAGAGATCATTTATAAGATGTACAAATGAAAAATTTCAGGACTATGCTTGTAACGTTAAAAAGTTTTGCAGTAGAGCGACTACGATGGCATTTCAGTGTCACTACATTCTTCACCTCTTCTAAAAAGGTTTGTCCTAAATCGTGAGGTCTGTGGCTTGCCATGGCAGCGAATTTTGTAGTTGGATGCATTTAGTAGCCGACGATTGAAAGTAATTGCGTTTGTTGTGCAGGGAATAATATCAAAATTTGTTTTGGCATGAAAAAAGAGTGCTACGAAGACTTACGAAATGTTGAAGCTTTTTAAGGCCATGATACATTATCGTGAACATAAGACTTTGAGCGGCATCGACGTTTCATAGACGGCAGGGAAACTGTCAAAGACAACGAGCGTTCTGGATGTCCATTGACTTCGTGCACCGCTGAAAACATTGAAACGTTTTTTGCAGTGTAGCGTAAGAACATGCTTCAAACAACAACGGGTAGAAATGAATGCAACTGTCTTGCCACATACTTCTTACTTCCCTGATTTCGCTCCATGAAAATTCAAAATATTTCTTGTGCTGGCACGTCACTTTAAGGGTCGTCAATTTCAATATGTATATGAAGTTAAAAGTGCATAGCAGATTGAATTAAAGGACGTGGCTAAAAATGGATTCCAGAAATGTTTCGATGAACTTTACAAGCTGTGGCAAAAGTGCTGTTGCTCAAGGGTCTTATTTCGAAGGTGGATGAATTTCAGCAACTTAACTGGTAATATTTTTGAAGTTTTAGATTCAGTTCTGGAAGTTTTTAATCCTACTACGGTATTTCAATAAATATAATAGCTATAAATTTTGTCTATATTTATAGCTATTTATTGCTATTTTTATTTTTAACAAATTAAAAATAAAAATTGGTGAAAAACTCTTGAAGAAATACCATAATTTTGAATATCACATGCAATTGCTGCCGCGAGGCATGAATCAGAACATTAATGTATCGCTCGTTATTTCAGGAATTTTGAAGAAAAAAATGTTTTCTCCCTCAAACTGGGTCATTAAAGCTGTGTAATCTGTGTGGTCAAGCAATGGAAGTTAAAAATCTTGGAGCATGTTCAGCGGTCTTTGGAAGTCTTAATGATAGATATTGGCTTTCTAGAAACAGCAACATGTCTTCTTGTTTGACTGCCATGTATCACGTTAAATCTGTCGATAGTCCAAATGTCCCCTCCCGTTGGTGTGATGTGGTAGTTGGGAGAGAGGGTGTCAGCTCAGGTGTCCTCCACGTCACTTGACCACGGTTCAAAATTACATGGATCGTCGCCAAAAACCCTCATGTAGCTGGACAGTGTGACGTTAATATTCACTCACTTACTCTTGTTTGACTGACTTACGAGTTTGTTTTCCCCTTGTATGTTTGTATTGATGATTTTTACACTCTGGCAAATGATGTCATATCAAGTGTTATTACAAAAAATAATAATTATGCACCAAATCTGTGATAGAAGTTTCCTTTTTATTGAAACTAATTAATTTTATATTCAAACTTCTATCAGTAATTTTCCGGACGCAAAATCTTTATATTTTTGTTTCCTTTTTAATATCCCTAATTTATTCATCTGTTAGTTAAACACATTTTGTAATTATTATCAAGACCCCTTTTTCTTTACATTTACAAAAAAAAAAAAATTTTTTTTTTCTACCGTCATGCATTTTTCTTTCTCGTATATTTTTTTCATACATTATAAAAATTTAAAAGTATGACTCTTTTTTTATCTACGCATAATAATAATCTATAACATAAAAACAACATTGTATATATCTATATATATAAGATACTGAAATGAGTATTTTTATAATTCTTTAACCTAACGTATGCCTGGACACTAGGAAGAATCGACTTTCCTTTTCAGAATTTCAAAATCTGCCTAAGAGAAAAACATGTTCTATGTTCTATAGAGAGGGAAGTAGAATTAAAACAAAAATTTTCATCAAGTACTACCAACAAGGAATAAAGTTTTTGTATTTAAGTCTTTTATGATTAAAATTTAAAGCAATTTTTGTTAAAGAAAAATAGGGAATTTAGTACTTTTTAACATTTATTGCGGTGATAAGATACTGACTAAGAAGGTAAAAGCAAAAAAAGCTACATTTGCAAGGTTTTTTTATTTTAAATTTAAAAAAAATTGAAAATATATGGTGGGCAAAATAGCTGAAGGTGGAAAAATGGCGCGATTGAAATAGTTCCCCAGTGCACAGAGGCAAAAGACAATTATAAAATACGGTACAAGTTCCCCAGTGCACAGGGGCAAAAGACAATTATAAAATACGGTACAATATACATCATTATTCAATAAAGGTACTCATTTATCTGTAATTGTTGTCTTTCGTTTTTTCACATTGTACAAAAACAATTTTATTTTGAGTCAAAAATCATCCAAATAAAATTAAGTCAATTTCCGTTTTTTTCAAAAAATGATATAAAATTATATTCATTATATTTTTGTAACTATTTTTAAATTATATTTCTCTTAATCTCCATACCTTAGACCAGAGGTGTCCAACCCAAATGACCTTGCGGGCCACTTCGGAAAAGCATTATAGTCTCGTGGGCTGCAGATAAAAATATGTACCTTTATATCAGATTTGGAAACAAATAAAACTTTTATTCGAGTAAAAATTTAAAACAGTAATGAATTATTATTATTGTTTTTATTATTTGTCATTTATACAGACACATAGATAATATAATAATGTTTATATAATACAATAATGCAATGATCAAATAATGTTTAAAATATTACAGTAATTGCCCTTTTCTGTAAAATTACGGTGTTCCTTTTGAATTGATCTTTCCTTACTCATTGTTGAAATTTGATTGTTCTGTCATTCGCAAACGATTAAGTATACCTTGACCTTTACCTTAACCGACCTGAATATTTTTTAAAGCTTTATAAAATATCTTTGACTGCCTTTTGCTTTTTGGGCACTCCAAACAGAAAAGGAGAAAAGAAAGTCACACACACAAATAATAATCATGTACCATCCATAGTAACGGATATACATAATGTAATTCAGAATTTATGGAAAACATAATTTGTTAAACTACAATAAAATGTAACTGTTTAATAAAATCTAAATCTATTTTAATCTAAAGGACATTTCTATTTCAAAAGTAACAAGCAAATGCATTGTAGATATTATATATATATATATATATATATATATATATATATATATATATATATATATATAATATATATATATGTATAAATTTCTCCTCAAATAAATTTAAAAATGAAAAAAACTTTAAAAACCAGATATTTTTAATTTTTATTTAAAAAAGTGTCGACGTGCCGCATTCTACGTACTGGCGGGCCACATGCGGGCCGCGTGTTGGACACCCCTGCTTTAGACCATCTTTTTCGCATTACTAGGTTACTATTAATAAAAAAAATATCGATATACCCCCGTTAGACTATTGTTCACGTCTATCATTTACGTACAAAAAAAATACTTTTTTTTCAATTTAAAAAAGTCATATTTTATCTCAAACTTTGTCTTTAAGTTGTCTAATGCGTCAAAAGTCTCCATTGAAGCATCAATACAAATGTTTCTTATTATCTCGAAATAGAAGACTGATGAATATTGACGATCATCAATGCAGCTATTATAGATTGATGAACGTAACATTATGGTTGGGGATTCACAAATAGTTTAACATTACCTAGGAAATTAGAACATCAACGGTATAAATAATGGAATCTATATAATTTGTTTTACGGTTCGGTAAGATTTCTTTTTAATAATCGCTGTCAATTTTCTCCTTTTAGTTTTCGTATCACAGCCTATTTGTGATTCCACGACATCCTTTCAAAGCTTATTAAGAATGTCAATCACAACACTAGGAATCAGACTGTAATTAGTTTAAGCAACCTGACAGATCCATGACGAAAGTCATTAATGTAAAGATTTTTTTAACCTCGACCTTTGGACCTTTTTAGCCGCATTTATGGACAACCCAAAGAGAGTATGATAGATTGATAAATACTCAATTAGGCTTAAATGAAAGGGAGAGATAATGAAATAAAGATAGTGCCAGCTCTTGCTTAATTGAATCACGTGAAAAACGTGAATGAAATGTATAGAATGAGAAAGTATATTTTTAGGATCCCTAATTGATGAGTAAAAGCATATTTATTTAGTCGTTAGAGAAGTCGTAAATATTTATATAATTTCCTTTTTTCGTTTGAACAACTTTATAAGTACGATTTTTGATTCTTTCAAAATTTGCATGCATTGGTTACTTATATATATTTTTGATTCTTTCAAAATTTGTATGCATTGGTTACTTATATATATATTTGATTCTTTCAAAATTTGCATGCATTGGTTACTTATATATATTTTTGATTCTTTTAAAATTTGTTTGCCTTGGTTACTTATCTATATTTTTGATACTTTCAAAATTTGTATGCATTTGTTACTTATATATATTGTTACGAATTTTGTGTAAATAGTGTAAATGATTTGTATTTTAGTGTTTAATGTATTTATATTGCTCTATGTTACATTTATTTCATGTTAAAATTGTACTATTTACAAGCAATGCTGTCCCTTACGTTATAATTGCGATTCAATGAGAACTTAGCGAAATCTTGGCGGGAGAGCCAAATTGGCATCATTTTTTTTGGCGACCCTGTTGGCGAATTCGGAACCCTCTGGAATCTTCTAGAAAGTAGTAGATCTCTCCACTAGTGTCACTTTCAATGACACGAGCGATTATATTTCTAGAAGTTTCTATCACACATATAAAAAGGATGCTCGCCGCCGGTACGGCGAGGAGTCTTGATTAAGCCAGCGAGTAGTAAGGATTGTTTTAACTAGCGATTAGCTTGGCTGTGCTTGTGAATAATCTTTACTTACGTGTATTTTTAAACACTGTTTATTGTATTTGATTGCTGTTGAAGGTGTGAATACCTTCGGATATTTACCCTGTGAATATTGCCGATGAATCCTGTGTTAAAAGGATTGGATTTTCGATAATAAATTCACATCGCTCTTAAAGAACTAATAATATTTTATCTTTATGATTGTTTTTGCATAAAATCCTCAAGCCCTCGGATCTACGTAACAATATATTTGAATTAATAAAATTATAGCATTATTAAAATTTATATCTGATTTAAAAATGTTTCAGAGGATACAATACGATTCAATTGACAAAAATCAGTCCAAAAATCAAATCTAATTTTTTTAGCCTAAATTATTTATTATACACTGTTATACAAACTCACTAAATTTGAAAGCTCTAACTTTAAGAAACGTCGAGTTATGACAACTTTCCTTTTTTTTTTTTTTATTCATATTCCAATGTCAAATCAAAATTTTAAACTGACATATCTCACAAAGATAAAATAACTAGTTTACCTTAATTTAAAATGCTAAGGCTTTTTATTTTTTGTTTCCGTTTTGCTTAATACATGGATTTCTTTTTCTCTTGTTGCTAATAGTGAATGTAATAAAGGTTGGTATGCATTTTTCAATCAAAGCAATACTTATTACTTAAAAAAATAATTGAAGTTAAAATTTAAGAATTGAAGAAGCAATCATTCGCAAAAATCTTTATGATAAATCTAAAACAAAACTAAATGCATATGGAAATTATAAAGTTATACGTGTAAACCAGAGTTATAGCTACATTCAGTTTTAAAGTAACTTTGTAATTTCTGCAATCTCTGTGCTTCATCTGTTCAATTAATTTTATTAACTGTGTAAGAAAAATCACGAAACAACTATGTTTTTGAAAATTAAACGTTATATCTTTTGAAATGTAAATGTTTTCTACTACAATATCTGGTTGTTCTTTCTCCACCAATGATTGATGCTCCATCAGGCACCATTAACAACTCTGATATGGGATGGAGGCTCGCTCTGCGAGACATATGCCCAGTGACAGACAGCGACTTTTCTACTACAAGGTGGTTTTGTTCTAACCATTGTATGTATAAATATTCCATATAAATATTTTCAAAAATTATATCGCAAATGTATCGATATGACATAACAAGACAGTACAAATAAAAGTAAAAAAAAATGCAGAAATACAAACCTTTAAGTGAGTACTCATTAACGTCACACACTACAAAGCGACACGATGGCTATTGATGACGAACCTCGTAATTCTGAACCTTAGGCAAATGAAAAGGACGACACCACAGAGTTGGAACCCCCTTTCCTAACTTCCACATCACGCAAATTGCAGGACTTTGAGCCATCAGAGATTTAGCGCGCATCAGCCCGACTGCATCCAAAATGTGTTGAGTTGAAAATTGTTTCCCAATTTTGAGGGAAAATACCTTAGAGTTGGTCAGGAGTCTACCACCTCTTTTCTTCTTCCTCAACCCACCAGAGGTTGCATGGCTGTTTAGAGTAATCTCCTGTCGCACATGCCCTCTACATTTGCAAGAATCCATGCCTTCTCTAGGATTCGACCCCAGGCTCTACGGCACAGTAGTCAACGGATGGGCAGATTCTGTAATTTGCCTAGCACAGGGGTGAGCTTATGTTTCCAGTGTAAGAGCTTCGAATTTTTTCAAGGTGTTATGGTCCACCCAGTGGCGAAAGTATCGTAAGGTAAAATAAAAGGTCTGCAATAGTTAATATAACTTAACCCCCTTTCGCGGGTTTAAGGTAAAATATACTTTTTTGTGAAAAAATACTTGATAAATATAATGTTCTCATCCTCTATAAAAATTATTTAGTCGCAAAAGAAAAAAACCTGATAAGGGTTTTTTTCCCGAGTGGTGGCTAGACGTTATAGCCACCGCGCACTTAAGACAGTTAACTTACTTTTCAGGACAGAAATAATGAGTCATATTACAATAAACGTTTTATGAAAAATTAATATTTATGCTAATAATTATTTCAATAACAATTAAATACAAAGTACAAGTTTAATGAAATAACTATAGAATAACTATACAATATAGAATACTTTTACTAAAATATACAATTAAATTGCTATGCATCCACATTTTATATTTAATTTAACTTTAGTATAAAACGTTTGAAATGCAGTAGAATTTTTTAATATTTAAATTAGTTATTTCACAAATTTGATGAGCTAATTATTTTGAAACTTTTTTAAAACAAGTAGAACCATTTACTTAAAGGCACAGTGGCATGCTACAAGACTGACACAGCCATCGAGAAAGATCAGCCAGATCACCTTCTGTTTTGACTCTCTCAAGCGGACGAAGAGCGAAAATTTCAAGGTCATTTTTCTGTTCTATGTGGGCAGTGGAAAGAGCTTCTATCCATATTTAAAATTTTTTCCAAAAAACTTAAATAAAACCTTTTTCTTTCCATTGCACATTTGCTGAATTCATTCAGATGAAAGAAAAGTATACTTAAGACTTGTTACAATTTTTTTTTCACACATCAGAAATTTTGTTTATAGCAGTGCTTCTCAAAGTTACAATACTTGCGACCCAATATTCAATCATTATTTTCATCGCGCCCCCCCATACAATAAAAATGTACTGAATTCAGTAATACTATACTTTGACGCTAAAACTACGATACGACTTTAACCTCTTAAGCCCCCCTCCATGTATATAAACGTCTCTCTAAGCCAAAGCCTTTATTTCTCCAGACGTATATATACGTCTTTCCGAAGTACGATTTTTTCTGTGCACTGCTATTCGTAAAATTATTCCAAGACTTTGGAATGCAATAAAAGGACCTTGGCAATGTTTGCGAAGGATTTACTTATTCCAGATTATTTTTGCTCCTTTATTCCTCCCCCCTTCCCCAATACATCACATACGCGTGCCAACGTGGTAAACGGTTGGCATTGGAAATCGAATCACGAAACTTATGATTGGCAGTCAAGGTTTAATTATAAACCGCACACAAATTATCGAGATAAGTGTTAATTTTTGTTACAAATTATATATATGACAAACCCATGGGGTCACTGGTAATTAATAAACTTGTTCTTGGCTTATAATTGTTAAATTAATTATAAAATACATTGAGTAGCACTGGTATATTTATAAGTGTAATATATCAGTGTAAATGCGTATTTTATTTTTTATTATGTCAGAATGTATTTTGTTTGTTTACTTACAGTAAATTAAAAATTTTTTAAATAATTTTTTTGTTGTCGACTTTTCAATAGGCTCGCGCCCCCCTTTGTAGAGTTCTCACGCCCCTCAAGGGGGCGCGCCCCCAGTTTGAGAAACACTGGTTTATAGTAATCAAAATACAAATTGTAGATTTACACAGAGAAAAACTGTTTATTATTACCCATCAAAGGACATGAAACGCAAAAAAAAAAAATAATAAATTATCAAGCTGCCAACTGTATTGATATCCATGCGTTTTAGCTCCAATTAATAGCATGTGGTTAGACTGAATATCCACCACCCGCTTGGATAAAAAAATTTGTTAAGGGGCTAGAGATATTAGCCACTGCCCACGAAAGGGTTAATAATAATCGCCTACATAACTAAAATAAAAAAAATCACGTTCTTAAAACCATGTTTATAGTAAAACGCAATATACCCAAACATACTAATAAAAGTCTCAAATATAATAGCATCAATGATGCTACACTTATGAATAAGCAATTACAAATATATTAAAAAATAAAACATTTTTTGCCTATAGTTAGCTCTGTTATTAGTTATATCCTGAAGAAGGCTAATTTAGTTATTTCGGTACATAATTACTAAATATTAATCTTAAGGCGGTCACCCCAAAATGTCTTGGCAGTCCACCAGTTGATCGTGATCGATTTAATGCTCACCTCTAATCTAGAACTTCAAAAAGCTCCACACACACACACACATTGAAGCTTTAAAATAAATGTTTCCTATCACCTCGAAATAGAAGACTGATGAATATTGTGGATCATCAAATCAGCCATTGTAGATTGATGAACATAATATTTATAGCTGATGATTCCCAAATAGTTTAACATTACCGAGGAAATCAGAGCATCAATTGAATAAAAAATGGAATTTATGTAATTTATTTCATAGTTCGGAAAGGTGTTTTGTTAATAATAGTTATCACTTTTCTCGTATTAGTATTGGTATCACGAATTACTTTCTAATGACATGGAATCCTTTGGCAGCTCATTAAACATGTCAATCACAACACTCGAAAAGGAATGAAATCAATTTAAGAGTAACCTGACAAGTCCATCACGAAAGTCATTAATGTAAAGATCTTTTAACCTTGACTTTTTATTGGATAGAATTGCATTTATATTCAAACCAAAAGATGTTATTAGATTGATCAGTACTCGATTAGGTTTAAATGATCGATACATGGAATGAAATAAAAAGGGTGTCAGCCATTGAGTAATTGTTTTACGTGAAAAAACGTGATGGAAATGAATAAAATGGAAGAATATATTATTAGGATCCATTTTTGATGATTAATGATTACATTATTTAGTCGTTTAGGAATTTGTGTGAATATTCATTTTAATTTTCTTTTGTGAAGAAGTTAATAACTATGATTCTGGATCATTTCGAAATTTTAATATGTTTGATGTGTGACTTAAATCATGAATGAAATGTATTGCACATTCTAAATGTGTATCCATTATTTTAAAGAAAACATAAGTATTTTTAATGATGAATCAAATTATTTACACTATTCAAATTTTTTAAGTAACACTATTTAACCCGCGATCTCATGCGCGGGGTGTTCTGTGCACCCCAGCAACAAAAAGGCCACCCTGAATTCTAAGAAGAATGCGCAGAACCCCGATGCTTTCTGTAGCTGCACATTTTAGGTCATTGAACCTTCTGGTCTGATTCAATCACTCTGGCTCGACGGTAGCAAAAACAGACACGAGTGACCCGAGTTAAGTAGAATTAATCCAAATTTTGCAAACAACATGTAAATAAAATATTGCAATCATTCTTAATGTTACTAATGTCAGCCGATCGACGCTGTCATATCAAGGAACCCGAAATTCATTCAGGCATCCCTAGTTTTGAGAGAGAAAACCCTGGTAAATTGTCAGAGGGAATCCCACCTCTCTTTTTCTTTTCCCAACCTCTCGAGAGGACTTTCACCTCGATTAATACTTAGAGTGGATCCATGTCGCCCAGGCATTTCACATTAACAAACGTCCATGTCTTCTCCGTAATTCGAACTGAGTCCATATAGCAAACTTTGCGGCATCCCTACTTATATACCGTCTGTGTAATCAATCTTATAAATGTTTATAAAATGTATAAATAAAAATTTAATATAAAATTATATCACTAACCAATTTTTATGTTATACCATAACACGAACACACACACACATATATTTAAGCAATTAATTCTAACAAAATACTCATCCGTTTCAACTAATTTAATTAATTGCGTAAGAAGAGCGATGATTAATTTTTTCCCATTAGTAATAACAACGTTTTTTGCTCCGTTAAATATTACAACTTTTGAAACATCAAGATTTTTAGCCAAGAAGAGTGAGTTATTGCTTTAATCATTGCACAAAGATGTTCACCGGACTGCTTTTTAAAATTATATCTTAAATTTTATATTTATGTCTTATAGCAAGAGAGCAAAAAGCAAATTAGCTACATTAAAAAAATAGTAAACCATTAGACACTGTACTAAAATTGAAGGGTTTAATACAATTTCAAGACTACAAGCTTTCCTTTATTTTGCCTGTGTTACTGGATCAAAATTTAACCGTTTGTCTACCACATTATGATTTACTGCAGTTTTTTTTTCATGCAATACTTTTATTGAGTCACTGCATTGAAAATTAAGGGATAAACATATGGTATACATTATGGGGGATGCCAGCTCAGGTATCGTCCTCATCACTTGACAATGGTTCAAAATTATGAGATCCATCACCAAAAGCCCTCGTGTAGCTGAACAGTTAGAGTGGTACAATCACTGGGTTCACAATAAAATTTTTGTCTTTTTATTTAACTGTAATTAAAGGAAATACTTATACTTTACTTTTTTTTTTCTTATTTTGATAAATATGTTTAAAAACGCATAATACATGTACAATTTAAATTTTTAAAAAATGTTTATTAAAGGAATAGATATATATTTCTACATTTATCTTTATGTTAAGAAATATTATTAAATGAAACAAAATTTAAATACAATAAAACAGAAAATCTTAATTATTTACCACTATTCTCTAATTCTGCTTGCATTATCAAGGGAATCGTTTTGTTTTAAAATATCCTAGTATGTGATCTCAGATACAACGTTCAAAATTTTGAAAACGTTGAAATAAAACAATAATAAAGCAAATTAAACAAGTTAATGTAATGGAAATGCCAAAAAAATATATAAGTCTATTGTACTACAGTGATGGCTCTATAACACAAAAAAACAACAATAAGCCAAATGGACGGAAAAAATCAAAGTTCTGCTCCAACACCCAGTACGATGATAGTACTTATAAGTGTCACAAAGTTTGTGAGACACCCATGCGTGGATGTCCCTGTTCTTCATTATCTACGCAACCTGTTTCTGTAGAAAATAACGAAGAATCAGACATATCATTCATCTTAATATATGCTTATTAAGAGCTTGATTTAATCACAATATGCAACAATAATAATAATCAAAGTAAGCAGAACTGGAATGAGAAGACACAACTCGTATTACCAAAGAATCGCTTAATTGAACCCTATATCTAACTTTACAGATTAATTCTACTCTCACTAATACACACACTTTCCTTATAGCTTAATCAAAGTCGCTTACCGTTGTATCCTAGGTAAACAGCTATTTTCTTTGTCATTCCAGACGTGACTTTTATCCGGCTAAAAATCCTAGTGGTTTCGTATCCACCTTTAGCTTGGATATACAGGTACGGGTAGGTTAATTCTCCAACTTGGTATACTTCGAAACGCTATCTTAATCACTTCCACACATAGACATAGACCTCACATAGCCACCACGCGAACACTAAACTTGTATTATATACATATTATATCTTAATTTGCATAATCATGTTCATCTTCTCCAGTTGGTTGGAATGAACTGCCATTCTAGCCCCAAAGTACCCCAAGAGGAGTGTTAAAAAGAAAACGCGATGAATTTCCTGTCATAACTTATTCAACTGTAAAATTATTTACATACTCTGTTCACTTAAAATAAATAGTCAAATCGTTTTCTAAGGTCTTCATTTACATACAAAAAATAAGACACTTTCCTTTTGACATTCACTACTTTTTCGGAACAAAAATAACGATATCCGCAATCCAATAAAAACGTCAGCTAAAAACGCACAAATTCTGCTATATAATATTAGCCTTCTCGAATAAAATTCTCATCATACAACCTGTGCTGTCATATATTTTGGAAGAGTGGATTTAAAAGAATGCTCCTGATATATATCGTTAAAATATTCGTAAAAATAGTTATCCTATATAATTTTAAAATGAGTGGTACTTATAAGTACGGTCGGTTAATAAGTGGGTAACTTAACAGTAACGTCAACACTGCAACGTTCGTCACCCTAAAGGATAAGAACTCATTAGCAAAAGCAAGATGTAATAATAGAAAAATCAAGTTGAAACACCAAATTCCTGAAATTAATACGAGTAGAAACTTGACAAGCGAATTAACAAGGCTAAGAATAGGACACCTTAGGTCGTGAAAACTCCGAAGAAAGGGACTAGAAAGTAATCTTTCTGTTACGACACGGAGCTTATCACAGAACAACTGTTTTGTCCTGCCCTTCAGGCAAAATTGCAGCTCATTAAGACATATATGAAGGTAACTGCATCTAGATGACCGAATTTATCTGTACAACATGTGGTTCTATTTAATGATTGTCCATGACAAGACACCAACCATTTGGCTATGAGAATTCCAAATTGTAACCAAATTCAACCATAATTAATCAACGAACAAGCGACCACAGCAATTAACTAAAAAAATATATATAAGGTAAAGAAGTTTTATTTTCAACACTTTTGAAAAAATATCACATAAAACGAAACGAAAACTCCTGAAATATTTCAAACGAATAAATAAATAAACCAATCGAAAAATCAGAAAAACATATATTGTTCAAGTTTCTTCGTTTCTTTGAGTTGTTAGAGCAACTGTAAAGAAGTAACGCAATAGACCCTATGGATTCAGGTTTCGGATATCATGAGGTAAATTCTATTTATTTCCATTTTAGCCCAAGTAGTTCTGATGATAGCCTATAAAACCTACAAATTTATTTACTACCACAAGTTAAAAGTATTCACTAGAGATGAGAATATTTAAATGAAGTGTTTTCTTTAAGTGTTATATTATTTCTTGTTCGAAATAAAGATTAAAAGAAACTTTTACGTTACCATATAATATCAATTTGTTGTTAAGAGTCTTACCTTGAATGCCAGATAATTGGAGTAGTTCGTATCAGAAAAGAGATTATGTGAAGGAAATCCTTTATTTCAGGTTTTTTGTGTGATGAATGTTTTTCAAAAGATTTCAATCGTATAATAATGGAATGGTCTAAAGCCAGTGCTTCTCAAACTTTCTATACTTGCGACCCAATTTTCAATCATAATTTTCATCGCGCAGCCTTCCATATAATAACATGTATTGAATTCAATAATAATATACTTTGACGTAAAGCTACAATACGACTTTAATTATAAACCGTACAAATTATTAGGATAAATATTAAATTTTGCATATAACTTTATGACATTCCCATAGGGCCACTGGTAATTATGGAGAGAGAAATTGTTCTTAACTTAACACTGTTAAATTAATTATGAAACACATTGTGCAGTACTGATACATTTATAAGTGTATTATATCAGTGTAAATCTGTAATTTATGAGGTCAGAATGTATTTTGTTTTGCTTCCTTACAGTAAATTATTAATTTTTTTAAAAAAAGAATATTTCGTTTTCGACTTTTTTATATACTTGGGTCCCCCTTGTAGGATTACCATGCTTCCCTAGGGGGTGCACCCCACAATTTGAGAAACACTGGTCTAAAGCACAATTTAGGAAGCTATTTTGAGTTGTGAGATAACTGCGAAATTTGTAATTTTGAAAATAACATCAGCTTTTAAAACCTGAATTCATCTTCATTGCGTTAACTTTAATTGCAAAATTAAATTTACTGACAATTTTTAAAAAAGTGTGTTAAAAAACTGTGTGTGTGTTTATTACTGTTTTTTTTGCACAGTTTTTATTATCTCTTTATTTTACTTATTATCGATCATTTGTATTTATTCCCATTATATTCCAGCTTTAGTACTTTGGAAATTCTCTATTGGCCATTAATCGTTGACTATTGAAACAATATGAATGTAATGAAGCGAATCCAAAAGAGTGCAAAATATTAAGGTGTGTTGGAATGCTAAAATCTTATTTTTTAACAATTTATGATTTTTACATTTTTGAACTGTATTGATTTTAATCTTTCTAAATTATACCTTACTTTAACCCCTAGAATAATTAGAAGCCCTAAAAACCAATTTTAAATAATCTTTGAAGCTGGGCCACGCCCATTTGAACGGCGAAAAATGTAAGAAAATACTTCGTTTTTTTGCTTAAAAGTTGAACGTCTGATACAAAACCAAAACATGTATATTTTATTGTAAATTGAGCATTTTATTTTTTATTTCCTAGTCGATTAGAAGTCTCACTGCATTAAAATCAATTTATCTCAAAATGTAAATTTTGATGTCCATTCTACTTATTCTTAGAAACTACTGTTCACAGGTATGTTAATTTTTTGATATATTTATATTGATGGCTAATATCCTCTTCAGGCAGGAGCGATTCTTTATGAGACGCGCGCGAGGGACGGGGTGAATGCGGACAAACTTGCACTTAAAGACGGGGCGGGGCGTTTTCGTCGCTAGGTCTAACTTAAGGAAAAAAAAAAACATAAATAATAAAAGTTTAGTCTTAACGTCATAATTTTTAGTATCCCTCTAGACTATTGCACAAGTTGTAATTTACATTAAAACTAGAATGTAGTAACGTTTTTTCTTTAACTTACATGGAATTATATTTTTTAAAAATATGATTTACCTTGGGAAATAAATTTCGTAAGCACTATTCAATTTCTTCCAAAATTTTCATTGACAAAACACATTAATACACTTTCAAATAAATAAAACAACTACGACAAAGGTTATTTACAAAATGAAATAGCAAAATTAAACTGAAGATTGAGTATGGAAAATCTCGAAGCATGGAGAAACACAAAGTCCTACATTGTATGATTTGCAAGCATAAAATGTTTGTTGCGTTTTTTTATTTACACACATTTTGTGACTATACACTTTGGCTCTTTTCACCCATTTTGTTCATATTAAGGTTAGGAAAATGCCTTCAGAACAGTCAAATAATAACCTAGATTCAAGGTTTTTGAAATAAGAAAAGTACACGAAATATATCCGAAAGTAACAAAAACTGTAACGGAACTGACGCTAAAACCCTAAAACACTCCACACTGTTAAGGAAAAGAAAATAAAAAAAGCATTGGGAGAGTTATTAGAAACGCGAATGTTATAAAAGAAAAGGAAATTTTACGAGCGATTTGTTGACATTTCGATTATCCCCTCTCCCACCACAGCTGATGAGCAAAGTACGAAATCCAGGAAGAATATAAACAAACTGAATGTCGGGTTACTCTAGCTATGTTCAGTTTCTATATAATGGACAAGGGTGCCATCTAGTGGTTATTAAAAAACGTTCCAGCTGAAAAGTCATATATGCATCACCAAGCTTACCAGAGAGTTTTTCTAAAATGCATATTTGCACTGCCCCTCGTGAAGGGGATATGTATTGAAATGAGCTTATTGTAAGAAACTCAAAAATTTATTTTTTTCAATTTTTTTACATGAAAAGTAGATGAAATCTCATCATGTTTTTTGATAAAATATTTTATTAATTATGAAAATATTCAAAATTACCTAAAGGCTCATTTCAGTATAATGAGTAAGGTGTGCTTTAATTGTATGAGAAATTTCAAACATGTACATATAACAGGTTTTGAGAAAAGCTACATAGTAAACATCCAATTTAACATTGTCGGTATAGAGGTTTTCTACTCGTCTTAAAGCTTACGTTGGAATCAGATTTTTTTCTCATACTTTTGAAAATACCTGTAAATATTTCTTAAAGATCATTGAGCTCGCCATAAATAAACAAAACAGACATATAAACAAAAAAAAATTCAGAAATAGAAAAATAAATAGGAATTCAGAACAATTTTCATTATTTTATTTATTTATTTTTATATACCATACATTCCGGCGTATAACACGCACTTTTAACACAAAAAAATAAAATCGAAATTTTGGGGTGCGTGTTATAAACATAGGGTATAAAAATAAAAAAAAAGATCTATTTAAAAAACTGAACTCAGAAAAAAAAATTATATCTCTTTTTTTAAAATTAAATGACATTCCTTATGAACTTAAGGGGGCTGTAGTTCTAAGAGCACACTTCTTTTTTCTAAAGCTTTGAAAAATACCTGGAATACAGCGAATACACCTAAAAATTAAAAAGTGTAGCTTGAAAGTACAAGTGCGCGTTATACGCTGGTTTTTGCACTTGGTATGCGATATACTTTATTGTATTCAAACCATTGCAGTAATGTAAAATTGAGAAGAAATAGCATATTTTTTTCAAAGAATTAACATGATGCTCAAGAATTCAAAATAGCCGAATAATATAAAAGTTTAAAAAGAGTTACCGTCACCCCACATATATATCCATACATATAAATAAAGTTTTCCGTAATGCTTCAATAAATTTATTACGTACTATCGTAACAACCCCAATGTTCAAGATAACTCGCCAAGTTGGCGAGTTTTGCATGTTTCATGCTTGCTGAATTGGCTACCATATGCATCGTTTCGTATAATCTCGCTAAAATGGTTACGACAGTACATCATTTCAAGCCCAGAAATATATCGCAACGATTGTCCGGACTGAAATCGTTCCGAGAGAAAACGGGTGTTGTCTCATACGAAGACTAATTAACAATCAACGCAACTAAATACTCAACTTACCATGAAGCAGCAAGAGCAGTAAGTTTATAAAAATTTGAGGTTTTTATGAATGAAGTATGAGTTTATTGATGAATTTTATTCAACAGGAGCATCGAGAAGGAATTTTGCGAAAAAAACAGCAATTAAATAGTACTGCGTAATACATATAAGTTACAATTTTACAATTTGAGCCAGGGCTATGAACAGTTGAATAATTTGTACAAAGGGGTTTTGTGTGCTACTAGTGTCTGTAAAAAATATTAATAAACCTATACATAATTTATTTTTATTACTTTATGACTCATTGGTCCATGAATAATGAACATCGAAAGAAGATTTAACTGTAGCAATTTAACAATAAAAGAACCCTACGCTTATTTAAAAATTATACAAATTTGCCCTTTTTTCAATAATTAACAAAATGTATTCTGAAGACTATAATAAATAAAGAAAGTTCCACACTTTAATTAAAATGAGAAAGCAATAAATCAACCTTGATGCCATAAACAAATGAAAAAATAAAAGTATAATCAACAAATAAACAAACAATAAAGACTCATATAAATTCGGAAAAAAAGAACGCAATTTAAAATTGCAAATACAAAGGACACACACATAAATTGATTCAACATTCAAGTTAAAATCGATGAAGTATTAATTAACATAACATATAAAAGTATAATGTTCAACTGTATTATTTTCATGTTCGAAGAATATCGAAATGAGAAAGTTAACTTATTTTTGGACATTTGAAGATCAATTCCATCCAAAATCAATAACGATGTTGAACTCACATAAAAACAATACCTGATCCCTGGCATTAATACAATACTTGTATTGAAGATAAAACAAATTGAATTTTCTTATGATGTAGCTTTAGTTTACTTTCATCAAGAGTACTTTTCTTTTAAAAAAGTATTTCTTGGTGGATACAATGACATATACTTTAAATTCGATCTGTAAGTGATTTATTGCCTGGATTGTTGTTCCATTAGACTTTATCCCTTCTTTTAAAAATATGTATTTGATTTTAAAGTGTTTCTAGAAAAAGGAATACAAAGCATACATAAAGTTATGTTATGTTATACATGCATTTTCATTTCCTACTTTTAGGTCACACTCTTCCTATATATATATATATATATATATATATCTTGTTCAAATTTTCAATCGTAATAAAATCCTTTTTATTCATCCACTCAAGTTCAAATACATTTTTTAAACTTATCAAAGATGACATTTGATGTTAATACAGTTTTTCAAATATTAATTCATTAACTAAATTCAATTAATAAATAAATGTTAATAAAAATAATAGTCCAATACCATATTTTAAAAGAATACCGCTCGGTGCGTCCCTGAAGCGCAATGAATAGTGCGTTGGACTTCTATTCCAACGGGCGTGGGCTCGAATACCACCGGGAATAGCCTAATTTCTGAGAATGTGATTTATTTTTACTAAACTGTTTTATCGGTATAATTAAATTTAATGAACGAATAAATAGAAACAAAAATAATAGTCCAATATCATATATAGAAAGAAAAAAGAAAAATTGTGTGTGCAAGAAAATCATTCGTATTTTGCCACTTAATATTATGATTCTGCCATATGAATATACATATATATATTAATTGTAATTATTTAATAAAATTAACTAAATAAAAATTTTTGTTGACCAAAATAAAAATTGAGTTATTTTTTTATATGTATATTACTTGTTTCTTAAGCAGATAACTGCGATTGACGAGTATATTCGTCGAATGTAAAACGTAGTGACCATTGGCTATTTAAATCGTAATTTTTGAGTAAAACAAAATGTTTTTTTCAAATTTAAAGATATTATAATATTTTTGACAGGTCAGAATAGAACAAATTTATTATAATAAAATATATATATATATATATATATATATGGACAATTGCTATATTAGCAACCACAAAACGAAAGGAACTGCGGGATATTAGTTATTATGCAAATCCACGTCTGTTCATCACGTTATAGCGTTCATAAGATAAAGGTTTTGACGCGTGTGGACACGTCAAAGTTTTACAGGAAAGATTTAATTCCCGACATCACATAGATGAATGCGTGGCCGAATTATTGGAAAGATTAACAGATTTGCCAGGAGTTCGACATCGCTCACAGCGTTGTTACACGGCTGTGGAATTTATTTAAAACTACTGGAATGTGTAGTAGATGGCACGGGGGACGGGGAGTGTTAGAAGTACGACGCCTGCAGAAGACAGATATATCGTCCTATCAGCAAAAAGGAACAGGCGCACTACGAAGTTCAGCAGATGGCAAATCATATCCCGAAAAACTGTTGCCAGACGTTTGAGGGGAGGAGGACCATACGCACGCAAAGCTGTTGTGTTGTCCCTTGACCAGACAGCGTATTTATGACCGAACAACTGGGCATGCTTACTATTTAGGTTGATTGTCATCGGATTGTAAATCTGGGCGCGAAAATGTTTCGTCCAGAAAATATCCAGGAAAAACCGATAAAGGCTGGCATTGATCAATCAACGTTTTGCGAATGGGACTATGACGGGCCAACGATACATTGATGAACTTCCTTCATGTTCGTTTTTTCCGTGGTGCTGTTTGGACGACAACGTAACAAAGATAGACAGCGAGGGTATCAAATGGCCAGCGCGTTCTCCAGATAAACATTGAAAATGTGTGGGATGCTTTGGGAGGCAAGTTGCTGGTCGAAACTATCCTCCGACAAACAAGAACAATCCGTGCAATCACAGAGGAATGGGATAAATTGCCTCAACAGCTGCTGGATAATGTTGCAAAGTATGGTACGACGTGTGGAATGTTGCATCACACTCCACGGTATATCCCGTACTGATAATGACTTTTAGATAATTGTTCCATTTCTCCGTTCCAGAACAATAAATATTCTTTATTCTAATGTTAGTGTGGCAACGTATTTTGCATAAGCCTCGCTTAATGTTAAAACATCCGCTTAGCAATTGTCCATAAGTTTATATATTTATAATTCAATATTTATGCGTTACCGTATGCATAAGTTTTTAAGTTTGACCTATGAATTTATTTATGTGCGAATAAGTTTTTAGAAGTTAGACAAAAAAGGCAGAAGTAAAAGTAGGGAAGGATTTATAATAAGGTTAATTTAGAGGTTGTCAGCTTTGAGACAAGAGAGTGACAGTGATCAGGTGATGAGCCCATTAATAGATGCTGGCCCGAAGTTTCCTAGTTATCTAATGGTATAAATGTTAATTGCTTGATGTTAGAACCATGGGCTGACATTAGAGTAAAAAGAAACCCGGAGAAGTAACACGTTGAAAATGAGGAAAGGTAGAAAAATTATGGAGTTTATACAATTATTTCACCTTCAGAACAGACGACGCGGTAAGCTGGAATTTGTTGGGAAGTTCTGTAATATCGTCGGATTTTCATTGATGAAGCTTCAAATATGGTTTAATAGTTTATTGACAAAAACAGAAAGTACTACTCACATTTAAAAAAGTTTTCACGTTTTACAGGTTTCAATTTAATAATGAATATCCTTGTTTGTTGTCGACACTTTTAGAGAAAAACAAAACAATGTGCCAGGATGGCATCCAATACATGTACCTTCCGCAACCATTTTTACAATAAAATCTTCGTGTATTTATACGGATGGGCAACCGGGAGCCATTACGGTCACATGATTTCCGGTTAAGGTAATGTACATAAAGTAAAAAAAAAAAAAAACTAAAGTACATCTCACATTTGCACTGACCGACGAACATTTATTGCTAAAAAGGGATTTTTAGATAATAGTAGAGAAAATGTATTCCAAATTTAATCATACTTTTTTTAGTTCCCTAGCGGAACCAGACAGAAAAAGGGAAACCAATTGAAGGGATTTGGTTTCAGAAAACAGCATCAATACTAGCATTTATTTCTCTTTCTATAAAAGTGATTTGATGATGGAGCTATAAAACTAGAAACAACTCTAGACAGACTCTATTCTTCGAAGATGAGTAAATTTTAAATGAGTTTATTTTCTTGTATACCTAGTATTGTGTCTTGTATGTGAGAGCACCAAACCCTTTTTATGTAGCTGTTTAATACTTCTTTATTGTTCAGAGTTTAAGAAGTTAAGAATGATTTATGAGGCGGATAGTAAAGAAAGCCAATTGTTTCTGATAATAGCTGATTTTTTAGTCTCACATCATTATGAATGTTGGATAAATGGATTTCAAAATGATGATACTGAACTTATTCTCAGCGAATTTAATTTAGACTTAAGTTGTTCCCAAAAGAAATTTAATTCAGCAGTGCGAATTTATCATGTCTTAGGAGTTAATGCATGTATTAATTTATTTCCTTAAAAACTAAGTTTGGAAGACTATTATTGTAAATAAATGCTACTTCAAATACATTTTTTTTAATAAAATCCCTGGCCATGGTCACCTAGTCATTAACGTCATGAACCTATGACTTCCATGCAGCTGGTTCGTGTCGTGTTACTACGGAAGACCCGCCATGTAGAGCGGGCTGATGCACACGTTAAAAATCTGTCAACCTCAAAGTCTTCCAGGTGGAAAGGTATGGTAGTTAGGAAAATAGGGTGCCATATTAAGTGTACTTCTCGCCACACTTGACCGAGGCGTTAATTTACGAGATTTATTAAAAATATTTGTAAAAATACATATTGAGCGGATATGCAAGTGTGAATCTATTAACTATTTTGCGCATTTTATTTTTAAAAGAAAATTTATTTGAAGCAATGAAATTGAATATTCTTTTCAAACTTTTAGTTACATTTGTTGTAGTACATCAGTACCAAAAAGAAAATGGTTCAGAAAAGTACTCAATATTTTTCAAAATCAATTCTTAACATATCTGTTATGTCTTATTTATTTATTAAAAGTGTCATTAAATTACTTCACTAATTGACGAAAAGATCTAAAAAATATGAATTTTGAGCTATTTAATTGCAAACACTCTTAAAAGAATTTATGCCGATGATGGCAGCTAATAACCTAAGTTACAAGCTCTTTTAATTCAGTGGATCCCAAACTTTTTTAACCCATGGATCCCTTTTTATAGTTAAAACTTGCCCACGGGCTCCTTTTTAAATTAAAATCTTTCCCAAGGAACCCCAAGTAAAAAAGCTACATAAATGCATAGTACAAAAATTACAAATTAAAAAAAATCATTTTATTGAAGAATTACTTATTGATTAAAACTATAACTTTTTTAAAATTAAATAACATAAATTAATGATTTGGATGAACTTGATGAAGTGTCATTAGAGTATTTATGTCCCTCTCAATGTTTATGAATAGGAATTGCAAATCCCCATAAGAACTAGCTTCTAATCGATTTTTTTCGTGATGAGGTTTCGTACGGTACTGAATGCACGTTCTACCATTTTGTAAAAGGGAAAGTAGTCAACAACATTTTTACAATAACTCATAATGCAGGAAATAAAATTAAGATCTGTTTTTGTTACCAAAATTTGTGGTATTCTTGTTCAAACATTGGCTTAAGTTCCTCATTTACAGATATCTCAATACGATGTTCCTGTATTAGTATGGAATCATCTGTAATTGGCATATGACAGTCCACGCGCAAAAGGGTTCAACACCTTATAGGGCAGCAGTCGCCAAACTGTTTGACCTCACAGACCAGTAAATCACTAGGGGCGCGCCCCCTGGGGGCGCGATGACCCTACAAGGGGGCGCGAGCGTATCGAAAATTTAAAGATTTTTTTAAAAAAATAACCGGAAAGAGAAATAAAACAAAATGCTTTCTTCCATAATAAAAAAAAAAACACAACAACACACTGACATAATTTATATTTATTATCTAGTTTTTTTCCGTCATCAAATAGCTATCTTTGATCCCAGAACCAAATTAAAGAAAAAACATTTTGTTTTATTTGCTGTTTTTCCTCAATGAGAGATTTTTTTATTACGTTTTAACATAAAATATTACTCGTTAAAAGAAAAACGAAACCCAGACTGAGAAAAATTCTAAGAAGATAAACAATTCACCGCTGCAATTATTATTGAAATACTGTACATTAGTTGTAGAAAAAGAAAAGGAAGTCATGATTCACTTTTCAGCCAGGCTGCATAGTACGTTCAGTTCAGTTCAGGTTTTGTTATGGAGCAACAAAGGCTATATATATGATCCCCTAAAAGAGAGATGTTTAAAATTAGTAGATGTCAAAATATTTCAGTTTCTGGATAAAAATCTGAATGTTAATTTGACCTTCAATCTTAATTATTAGTTCCCTCCCATCTTTCCTTTTCGCTTAAGGAAAAATTGAGTTTTGCGATATTTGGAAAAGAATTGATTGGTTTAACATTTCTGTAGGATAATTGAAAAGTGTCTGATTTGCGTCCTTTTATTATGGTTTGTACTTTTGAATCATTTTAGTTCAGTTTTATTGGATTTTTTCTCAAATCATCAAAGAATTGAATAGTCCTTGAAAGAAGGTAAGTATACTTTCTATAAATTAAAATATTTGTATCGTGTACAGTAAAAATAATTCTAAACAAATGATTGGGGTGACTGAGTCCCCCCGCCGAGTACGCGCCTGCTCCCGGGTTAAACTTTTTCGCTTTAAATAAAAAATAACACAATTATTCTTCATCGGAATTTTATATTCTTTTTCATAATTTAACATTAATTCTAAATGCTAAAGGTTTAAAATTACAGTTCTGTTTTAAACAGTTATTTTCAATTATAGCATTTATCTAAAAAAAATCAACATTTTTGAACACAGTTTTACTCTCCTTACAGTTAAAACAAACTAATGTTTTATTTTTTTAAAATGAATCTCAAGACGGTGTTTTGAAGAAGGTATTTTATAAATAATTATTACTGAATTTGGCCGCGGTAGCCGAGTGGTATAGGGATCGGATCGTGGCTTTGCCTTGTCACGAGTTCGAGCCCAGTACCACTAAAGACCCGCCAGTAGGCAGCGCTGCATGTTAAATCTGTTGAGAAAATTTTTCCCTGGGTGGTGTGGTAGTTAGGAGAGAAGGGTGCCAGCTCAGGTGTCATCCACGTCACTTGACCATGGTTCAAAATTACGTGGTCCGTCGCCAAAAGCCCTCGTGTAGCTGAACAGTGCGACGTTAATATTCAATCAATCAATCTACAGATTTGTAAGTTTTAACACATATCGAGCTGGGGCTTTTTTTCCATCATTTACTTCAGTAGTGGTAAATCCAAAAAAATTTAAGTATTTTTGAGATGCCTGATTTAATTTTTGAAATACTCGTTCGTCTGTGTACATTTATTATTCGAATGTTTGCTACGACTTAAAAATGTATGTATGATATTGTTTTAATCTACCATGAATTTTTGAAATAAAAAAAATGGCTAGGTTCGCTAGCTAAATAATCGAATTTTTACATGTTTTGCGCAGACGTCCGATAGTTGCCCAGACTCACGCAAATGTAAAATGATAGAGAAATGACTAGAAATTTGTGCTTTGAGAAATGAATTTAAATCTTTAATTAAATACATCATTTTATGATCTGTTCCAATTTAAAATTAGAGAAAGAAAAATAACATAATTCTAAGTAAATATAATTTTAAAATTATATAAATTCTTAAAAATATGCACAAAATTTAATATACTTATCGTATTAATTTGTACGGTTTATAATTAAGATCGTATAACTTTAGCGTCTCTCTTCAAAGTGCATTTTATTGCAGTAAATACATTATTGGTACAGGGGGCGAGACAAAATTATGATGAAAACCAAAGTATTGAAAGTTTGAGAAACACTGCAGAGTATTTTGACTAATTAATTAATATTATGGATTATTTCTATCCATAGGCTTGAATTACAGAGCAAAAGTTTTTAGGAGTTTTTAAGATAAGAAAACTGAGTTCATTATATTTTATCAACCACCGCATTTTGTAATATGTTCCAATTTAAAAATCAGAGAAAGGAAAAAATTAGTAATTATACTATTACTTAACTTTTTTTGCTTAAAAGTAACATATACAAAATTTAATATATGTCATGAATTTGTACGGTTTATAATAAATATTGTTGCTTTATCGTAAAAGCCATTATTATTACAGTAAATTATTATGTATAAGGGGGCGCGATAAAAATTGTGATTGAAAAGGGGGTCGCCAATATTGAAAGTTTGAGAAGCACTGCAGTAAATTAATTTAATTCCCAAGGGCCACTAATAGGATTTTTTTTGTAAGAGCACATAAAAATGCGCCTAGTTAATAAAATGAAACTCTTAATTGAACCAAATTATGAAAGGTTTTTTAATAAATAAACAAAATGAACAAGAACTGTAAAACAAACTAATTAAAATATATCAAACTTTTAGATTATACATTCCTATTGGGATGGATGACCCTGTTTTGAAATAAGATTATGATGTTGTTATGCGAGAAAAAATTTATTTCAAGCTGAGATCGGTACCATTCATCAGACGATTGACAGATGAAAAGATTTTTTAAGTTTGGAGAATTGAATCAGAATTTTTATTGCATTATTCACTTTTTATTTGAGATCTTGATAATGATGAATGAAATTTAAATTTTAGAGTTTCATCAGACGATAGGTCGATGATCTATGCTTCATTTATTATCCTTGAATTTTACTGCAAACGGATCTATTATCCACACATTACTTTGTCTAGTATATTCATTCTTTGTGAATTACGAGGCAAATGATTTTGTAAGTGATTCACAATTGCTTTGAAGCTAGGGTTTATAAAGGGTGTTTTTTTAGAGGTATAGAACTTTAAATTGCAATAAAACAACGATGTATTATTCGATTGACATGATTTTTTTTTATTCGAAGGATAATCTTGTGGCATTACATTTTAAATATGATTTCTGGCATATGACTGCCACGGCTGGCTCAGATATAATCCAATCTGGACGTCCAATTTACGATGACTTTTTTCAACATTTGTGGCCTTATATCGGCAATAACAGGGAATGTTGTCTTCCAAATGATCAAGCGTTTGTGGCTTATCCGCATAGACCAATGACTTTACATAGCCCCACAGAAAATAGTCTAGCGGTGTTAAATCACAAGATCTTGGAGGCCAATTCACAGGTCCAAAACGTGAAATTAGGCGGTCACCAAACGTGTCTTTCAATAAATCGATTGTGGCACGAGCTGTGTGACATGTTGCGCCGTCTTGTTGGAACCACAGCTCCTGGACATCATGATTGTTCAACTCAGGAATGAAAAAGTTAGTAATCATGGCTCTATAATGATCACCATTGACTTTAACGTTGTGGCCTTCATCGTTTTTGAAGGATTCTACCAGCCCATAAAGCGCACCAAACAGTCAGTTATTCTGGATGTAATGGTGTTTCGACATACACTTGTGGATTAACTTCACTCCAAATGCGGCAGTTTCGTTTGTTGACGTAGCCATTCAACCAGAAGTGCGCTTCATCGCTAAACAAATTTCGCTTATGAAAATCAACCATTATTTTCGAAATAAAATTGCACAATTTGAAAGCATTTTTCAGGCGTGAGTCTATTCATGATGAATTGACAAACCAAACTGAGAATAAATCACTTGACAGCTGTTAAATTGGTCGTCATCTTGGAAAATAATGCCAACTTAAACTTCTATACCTGAAAAAAAACACTCTGTACTTGCTGCATGTTAAAACATATCGCGAAGAGTAAGTATATTCCACATTTTTCTGGGGACCAGCAAAATTTTCTCGTGGACCACCACTTTGGTGGCCTCTCCTGTAAAGTACCCAAAGTGCATTATTGTTATTTATTTGAATTTCTACAAAAATGAAAATGGATCATTTTTTGTGTTTCACATTAAACCTTGTGACGTTCCCCTAACCTTGTCCTGTCGTTCTTCATGACCCCCAACATCACTTTTAATTTCTCACGGACTCCATGAACAATATCGGGAAACCCTTGGGGTCCATAAGGACCACTTTAGGTACACCTGATCTAAATGCGTTTTCCCTTTTAATAATGAAATCTCATCACATCTATTGATTCTTTTAATCGAGTTGAATTCCGGGAGGAATTATTGACCAGTACTACCAAGCATAGCAGTCATCCGGAATTACTCAGACAATTGGCACTTGAAGTAATAAATGACATACACGATCAAGCCTTGATTGCCTACATATATGGTAGTCGTTCGGATACGGGTATAGCAGGGAGTGGTATTTTTAGTAACACTCCTGGGAACGATGTTAAAATCAGCATCAGGAATCCTGACCACTGTTCTGTCTTTAGATCGGAACTCATTGCTATTAGTGGTGCTCTCGATCATGCTCTCAACTCTTATAAGGACAGTATCTGAATCCTGACGGAAACAGAAGCTCCATCCAATATTTGAAAAATTTGCCAAAAATTATGGACAGTACTGGTCTAGATATTTTATTTAAATTAGTTAGGCTTGGACAGAGGAAACAAGAATGTCTCCAGTGGATTTCATCACATGTGGGTATGCCTGGGAACGAAGCCGCTGATGAGCTGGCTGGTAGGGGATGTGATCTCCCTAACCCCAATTCCAATGTCTTAATCCATACGTAAATTCCTTCCTTCCAAAGAAATAAAATGAATTTGACTTGGCGAAACCCTCCTGCTCACCACTGGTATGCAGCTAAGAGTTCTGGCTTTTCTATACAGTGCCGGAGTTCCACGGCTCATCAGACGGCCTTGGCGCGCCTTAGAAGCGGTCACCTGCGTAGTATGACTTTTGTGCAGGGGGTGAAGTTTTTCTTTACCTGTCCCTGCTCTCTCCTTGCTTTTCCTGCTCATCTTCTGGACTGCTGGGGCATTTCCCTGCGACAGTTGTATGAAGAGCAAGACCTGGTGTGTGAGACTATTATGCGGAAAGGTCAAATGGACTTGGTGTAGGATTTCCTGCTCTAAGGGGATTGGAAACAACAACAACATAATGAAATCTAATCCCTTTGTTATGCCGCAATGGGTGCGTCTGACAATAAACTTGAATGAAACAATGACTAAATTCTGTATTAGGAAAAACAAAATGCAAAATGTGCCCTATCTTGAGACAGAAAATCTAGATCGATTAACTAAGCATATCTCGGAGTCTTCCATTCGTCTGGAAATATTCAGCAATGTCATTTTCTTACGTATTTCTTAAATTAACTCCATTATCTTGTAACAGAAGGGAAGTAATATTAAAAGAATATGGTTATTTTTTATTCGATAAAATGGCCAAATGTTCTTTATCTAAGAAACGAACTCAGTAAATATCCCAACTGTACATATTTTATACGAGAGCTTGCATTAAGTTTTTAGTTACACGTGTTTTCTTATATGCCCTCTTATTTTACTTATTTGGAGAAAAAAATACAAATTATTCTGTTATCGATTATCTTTACACAGACAAAGGACACGTAACAATATTATTTCTTACTTTGTGTTTATCTAAATTACTTTATCTTGCTAAAAAGGATAATAATAATACTAAGAAATCTATTTTGTATTTCATTTGATGATACAGATTAACCACTTAATGGTTCCTTTTTCTGTCAAATTATGCCAAAAAAATAATCTTATTTTGTGTAACAAATTAATCATATATTTTGTAAACATTTTGTAAGCAAAATAAGCATATTTTTAAGATGAAATCAATTATATAAACTCAAATCTGGTGTCCGATATGTTTTAAAAATTGAATTTAAGGAATTATGCTCATATTTATTTTCATTGAAAAAACATATTTCTCCTTAAAGTTGGTTTTTTTCCCAAGATAAGGGAACTAAAAAGAACACTTTACAAATATATATATTAGATTTAGAAAGGTAATAAATATATATATTGTTTTATTTACAGTTAATAATTCTCTTAAAATTCTATTTTTGTGTGGCAAATTTTAAAATAAAGAGACAAGCATAGCCCAACATCTCAATCGGGACAAAAATATGGAGTTTATTCCCCCCGTTTTCCAGATTCGTTTCTTTTCGACCAACACACAAAACATTGCCTTATTGGTCTTAATTTTTTGTCTGTGAGAGCGATCATTTCTAAAACGTTTTTTTTTCTGTCAATCGTAAGAAATTGGACAAAATTCCTGGGCGAACTTTTTTTTCTCATTTACCGCCCCATGTCTTTCTATAAGGTGATCTATAATATCAAGCCTGAAATTCAAATGAGATAATATTCTTTCCAGTTTCTGATATAAAACAAAAGTATTCCACAATGATATATCTAAAAGACGGAAGAATATTTTTTGTATTATTTCTTGCATCTTTTTTTTCTGATATTGGGTAATTTGTGAGATGCTTATCCATTCTGTCTACACCACAAGAGAAGTCTCATAAAGAACTTTCATTACTTCCAGAATCATTTACAGAATATTCAGACTCACTGTCTGAGTCAATGTTAGAATTATTTTCTATTAGGAGCCTTTAATAATCTCTCACTTGTCTTCTACTCTAAGCTCCAAGCTTAAAAGAAATAGTGTGCGCAGCTTGCGCTACATCTTAAAAAGAAAATTTTCGACTAATCTAGTCTAAAAGAATGCAGAAAAAAACCTAACATTGAAACCTGTTTAGACACTTTTTTTATAATCTTAATATTACTTGACTAATAGACATCTGTTAGAAACATTGCACACTAAACGAGCAAAAAATTCGGGCCAAACAGAAAATTAGAGTAGAAATCAGGGCAAATCAGGGAAATGTCATTCCAAGTGCTCGATCTGTGTTCGGGCAAAACTGGGAAGTGGTTAATGTTATTTATGAAAATACTGAAATTTTATTGTTGTTCAATTTCGAAAATTACGCTTTTATTTCTATGTGGTCTTATTTCATTCAATTTAAGATAAAAAAATCGTTATTCAATTATTATCATTTTTAATGAATTACGCATATGAATTTTTTTCCAATCCTAACACTCGATAGTTATCTCATGATTTGTTGTTTTTTTATTTAACGATAGCCATAACCTCCAGAGTTTGGTTTTGAATCACATTACCATACCAAGCAAATACCAACCTAAAGAATAAGTATTTTACTATTGATGCGACGCTATTTTAAACTTATTAATTTTAACATCTACCCAAGTTTCATAAGTGAACATCGCATCATGACTACTAGTTAAGTTAACTAAATTCAAAATTAAAAACACTCATCTCACTCTAAATTTAACACTGATCGCATAGTTTTAAAACATTATTAAATTTATTTTAATTAAAGAACATGAATTAACAGCACATTATGAAAAGACGTTACTTATCTGAAAGAGACTGAGTGAAAGAATTGGGATGGGTGGCCCCAGGGAACGGCTGAAGCCGTTAGCAATGTTCGATGTTCAAGCTGTAAAAATTTCTAAGAAAAAGCCACGAGATATGGCGTGCCAACCTTTTTAAAGGTCAACCGCGCTACTCCCCCAAAAATCCACCCCGCACTTCTGGCAGTAAATTCTACTGCTCTGATTGGACCAACAAGCCACGCAAGAATACAGCTTTGCCCGCCATAAGGTACATTGACCTGGGGCACAGCCCAAATTCCCTATCAACATGCTTCCTGTAAACAGGACAAATACAAAAATTACAATTGTATATCGGGGACCGGCGGCCTCCCATCACTATACTCATATGTGAATTTGAACAAAAATGGGCTACAAAGCTATTATCTCATTTTATTTTCCTATTATTAACCTTTTTTCTGAATTACGTTAAATTAAGTTTTTATAAGATATATGTAAAGAGAGAGATAAGGAAAAATTTTGAAATCATCCATTTAGGGTTAGAGACCCATTTTTCATAAATTTATTTTCGGAAGAATTTTACTGTTTGAAAAAACATAATAGGTTTTAGAATTCGTAATTATTAAATAAATAGCTTGTGTATCATCATTTTTTTAAATATATATATATATACATTATTTTTATGAACTTTCACCAACGTTTTCTATGTTAAAGAGTACACAGTACCCTAAAATTTAAATATTTACCGAAAAAAATATTTTTGCATTTTCTTGTGAATCATACCATTCAGAAGCTTTCTATCAAATTTCCGATCTGTTAACAAATAAGTTTTAAAGATATTTTGAATTTTCCATGCTATGGTTTTGGTTTTGGTTTCATTTTAAAGAATTTTTCCACTATTAAATTTAATTAATTAAAAAAATATTTTTCAGCATAATCAATTCTTTTAGTGTGAAACGTTTATAAGTTCAATTTTATTTCTAAAATCATTTCCGCTTTAATTAGGATGTATTTCAAATCCAAATTTTGTTTTAAAAAGAGATTATATAACTTCTTTCTGCATCAAATATTTTTTTTCTGCTGATTAAATGTCATGGCAAAAGCGTTCTCACACACACACAGATTGCTGTGAGTAACAATATTTCAAAGCGATGGATTACTACTAAAAAAGATGTTTCTAAAATTAGTCCTCATTTGATACTGCAATTATAGTTCCGAATACAAGTATTGCAGATAAAACTGGATATATTTCTTTGATATACCAAACTAAATTTTATTAAACGTATTGTAGTGATAAATTTTAGTATTTTAAAGTTATACAACTAGAGCTAAAACTTCCTAAATTTCCCTATTTAAAACTGAAAAAATAAATTGTATGAACAAACCTGGCTATTTTTATTTTAATTTAGAATCATTTTTTTCTTCTTCAAAAATGCTTTGTGTTTCGAAACTTATGTGAAAATATTAGGTTAAGCTTAAGCTGAATACAGTGTAATCGTAACAAATGATTTCAATTTTATGCAAAAAAGTATTTTGAATTAAAAAATTATTTTCAGTCATATTTAATTAAAATAGTGTTTCGATGTAGAACATACATTAGAAAACAACACATTAAAAATTTAGAGATTTACGGGCATTGTAAGTTTTTGCTTTATGCCTTTACAAACTTTAAATGCGTTTTCCCAGACTTTTAATTTTGAAGGTATAAGTGTCTCCTAATTCCTAAGGCTTTTTTTCTGTTTATCATAGAGCCTTGACATTTTTGTTTCTACTACCAAACGTATGTTCTATAAAAGTTAGTATGGATTGAGGGCTGAGATTTCTAGTTATATTTTAAAAAATGCTAAAATTACTATTTTAAAAAAATCATGATTTTTTTACAGGATTTTTAGAAAAATATTTAATGAAAAACAACAAGGGAATAGAATTTCAAATACATGCTAAATTTGTTCGCAATAATCTATGAAACATAAATAACTTAAAATAACTAACAAAAATTTCAACTTGTGCATTTCATAAAAGTTTGAAAAAAATCTAAAATTTCTGAATTTTTCAAAATTGTAAAACAATGGCTGGTCAAACTGACTTTTTACTTTCATAAATAACTTAATAATGTAATCTGGATATAAATGATAAATTATGTTTACTGTTACTGTCTCCACAAAAAAAAATTCCGAAAAAGGGTACTGTGTAAAAAAGAAAGCTTGAATAAAAATACGTTGGACATAGTTTAATTTTAATTTCCTTTATATATTTCTTATGCCATTTGATGTGTTACAAACCGAAGGATACAAATATTTTAAGAAATGAACATTTTATAGATATTCACACAAATTTGATGTTGATACTTTTTTCATCAAAATTATTCCATGTTTTAAGCTAAAAATGTTTGTATATATGATGAAAAATGCCATTATGGTAAAACCTGCGGTTTATTACATTTTAATTAGCTTACTTCATAAGTGTTTCAAATTGTATTAAATTGTATTGGATTGTTTTGGAGATATCCTGTATTTTTCTGAAATCATTGCATTTTCATTCTTTAAAAAGACCATTTAAAAATAATTTATAAAAAATATATTGTATATATTTAAATAACAATTTAAGATTCTGCCGTTTTATGTGATATACAGTAAGACCTTTTCTAGGAGGTCATTTTTCATGCGGTTTTATTTGTGTACGATTTTTTTTTAGTACGGTATATGAATTTCTTCCTCTTTTGCGACACTGTAATGTTTTCTATCCATGTACACATATACTCTTCAAGATGATCTATCAATTTGTTACGAATAGTCTCTCACTTGATATAAGATGAAACTGTTGATTGAAGGTGACATTATCAATAATTTGATACATTATGAAGACGAAGAAAAATTACCGGATACAATGTCAGCGGTTAAAATATATGAACAAATTCACCTTTCCAAAAAATCAGAAAAGCATTTTTTAAAACCAGATACCAACTCCGAAAGGAGTTGAAATACCAAAAAGATCTTCTATCATGCATATCTGATTATCGCGAAGTTAACAAGCAACTTAACAACCGACCGGCGTTGTGCATAAACTTATCACTTACTTCATGGTACCAAAAAAAAAAGCCAAACGAAATTGTATCGTCAAGTGACGAAAGTGATTTCAAGCAAATCCATCTGAAGAAGATGCGTGTTTTAGATTACGGCGAGTAACAGTGAATTATGTATGTGTCTTTTGTGTGTTTGAAAACTCCTCCATGTATAAAATGAGAAATTAAATGTTTTAAAAATGTTTCCATACGTAATTTAATTATTTATTTAGTTTGGAAGCCCATTCTCGTGAATTTAGTAAATTGTTAACGCATTTTCTAAGTTTCACTTTTTTATACGGTCCCTTTCCACCGTATAAGAAACAATCTGTAGTGTGCCGACAAAGTTGTTTTTTATATATAAATATTTATGAAATTTTTGAATAGTTTTGTGTTTTTTTTATGCAATCCCTATCTACCGCACAAAAACAGGTTTTACTGCACCTTCTTCCTCAAGACTTATATTTCTGTTTTTTTAATAGTGCTAACACCTAAGCAACACCTTTTTAATGTAGTTGGAGACCAGAAGAGGAATTTAAATTGTGCAAATGTTTGTTTCTTTCAAAACTAAGAGATTATTGAAAGAGTACTGGAGCATTTTTCAGCTCCAATAGTTTTCTTTATTAAAGAAATTCAAAACCTATTCAATGTATCATTTACTTCAATGTAAGGTTATATTGTTATCTAAAATATAGACTAATATAAATCGACTGGAAAACTGGAAACTTCAGAAAATACTTAAGGGGATTATTTTACATGAGGCTTGCTTTTCTCTTCCATTGAATATCACACACACACACACAATAATGTATTCAGATTACATGAACATAAATATACTGGAGAACAGTACACCCATGAAGATAACTTTAAAAGAGAACTAGGAAATGAGGCTATTTGATACAATTTTGTGTTCTATTCTATCAATTTAACTTCTTTCGGAGATTTCGAGTTCGTTCTTGGGAATAAATTCACGTTAATATTTGAAACATTTAAGTTAATTGCAACCTTTATATTTATACAAAGTACCTTTTTGATGTAGTATGGTGGGAGGAAAAAAGAGATAAAATAGTATAAACTTTTTTTATATTACAATATAAATGCAGTCAGACATCTATAAAACGAAGTAACTTAACCCCGAAAAAACGTTCGTAAATGGAAGCTTCGCTATACAGAGGTTCATCCTTCAGTTTTCTTTATAAACCACATGAGAAATATTTTAAATTCATAATCACTGTATATTAAGAAAAGTAATTATATCCTCACCTTTTTGTAAATTAATATATACCTATTTTATGTATCTTACTTATCAAAAAAAAAGAAAGAAAGTAAAACTGCAAGGAAAGTTTCTTGATGCTTTATCCACTTCCTGAAGAATTTAATTTTTTTCTTTGGTGCTCAAGCACTTACGTTTTGATATTTTCGAGCTACTAGAAACGAAGTTACCTGTACGGCTGAACAACGCTACAAATTAACGGAGACTAATTAAAGACATGGGAAGACCAAACTCCACTGATGGTATCGAAGATGTTTCCAGTGAACTGGACAGTGGGGGGGGTTAAAGGTTGCACTTCGATGAAATACCCAGAATTCTATTGCTCTCAGAGAGTTATGCACTTAATAATACCAGTTCAAGATTTATGACCACCATAAAATGTGTTAAACGAGAGAGTAACTTGAAATGTGAAAAAAATAATTTAAAAGTAGGAAGAAAAGAAATTGATTCACAAGAGGATAAGTTCGTTATATAGAAAATACACTTCGCTATCGGGAGGTTATTTTACAAAGAAAATTGTGAAATATTCTTTGTTCGAGGAACATGCAGGTTCGTAATATAGAAGTTCGACTGTATATATATACATATATATATATAATTTTGCTTTTTTTTTTTTTTTTTTTTTTTGCTGCAATTAAATTTTGACTCCCAGTTTCCTTCCTACATGACCTATAGGAAGGCACCTGAGCTCTGTCGAGGCAAAATTGTACTAGAAATTTAATTTTGCCGTGATAACCGAAGCTAAACAGGTACTCTAAAGACCTTTAACACGCCGCATAATCATATGCCATGGACGCTGTCGATTTTCTGTTTTATGAAAATTCACTGACTTGTACCGGGGTAGAACTGGCAACCTAGGTTATAGAAAATCAGCGACCAATCAACTACTCCACCCAGCAGGCCAATAGATATTTTTAAACAATATAAATTCGTACATTTAATACAAGTATGGATTTAGATATTTAAGTACGATTGGTATAGATAGATATTTTTATGGATATTCTTTACTGAAGATAAAATATGATTTCACGGTTTTAAACCCTTAGCTGCGGATTAATAGTTATGATATTCACTCTACAGTGTCACCGTTTTTCACATAGACGCAGTCTAGCAGTATACTAAGGAGGAGGGGAGGAGAAAAAAATGAACTAATAAGCAAATTCTTCTCCGATTTTAGTAAATCCATCGCAAACACTGTCAAAGTCATTTTATTATATTCCAAAGCCTTCGGACTAGTTGTATTGATGGCAGCGCAAAGAAAAGAATCGTATTTTGGAATGACGGATATATACGTCCGGGGCATATAACATACCAGTTCAGCGAAACGGATATGTATACGGCGGGGGCACTTAAGAAGTTTACACACTTTAAGACCAATCCAAAAAATTATCAGTAGACACAAGAATGTGTAGTAATAGCTTCAGTGAGATATAAATAGACCATGGTCATTAAAGTTGTGGAACTGTGATGGGGAAGGATGATACAAACTTTAAATTCACATGAAAGGAAGTAGATGCTGGAACGAAATAAAATACCTTTAGTCATATCATGATATTGCTGATAGCATGGCTACGTATCCACACCAACAGTGGAAAGATGGCTCAAGCAGAAAAATTGTCAGCACGGTGACCAATATTGTCTAATTTTATCTCTTTAAGGTATCCGACTGCGTTCGAAACCGTGATTTTAAAAAAGTACATAAATAGATAATTTTCATGATATTTAGTGTCACTCAGATTAGAATACATGCATAAAATTCTTTTAAGGGCACATTTTGAAAAAAAATATATTTAAATATAACATTTGGGCAAAAAATTAACTTAGAATAATCTTTTTCGAAATGTTCTCCTTTTATGTAAAATGGTTCTATTATAATAATATTTTGTCTGTATATAGCTCAGACCTCACTACAGAGGCTCAACTATAATTTTTGAAGAATTCATATTATTTTCAGAGTTACTACTAATTGAAATAATTATTGGCATTTTTTTCTTAAAATTGCTCCCCCCTGTTGCCATAAAATATGAATAAACCCACTTCTAAGTTATATATTTCAAAACTTCCAGTTGAGCCTCTGTATAAAGGCTTTAGCTATATACAGGCAAAATATTATTATAATAGAAACATTTTTCACAAAAGGAGAACCGTTGGAGAAAAGATTATTCTAAGTTAATTTTTTACCAAAACATTGTATTTAAGTAATTTTTTTGTCAAAATGTCCTTAAAACAATTTTATGCATACATACTAATCTACGTGACACTAAATATCATGAACATTATCCATTTATGTGCTTTTGCAAAATCACGGTTCCGAACGTATTCGGATACCTTAAATGTAATAATTTATCGCATTGGATAATAATTTATTTTTTGTGATTAAAAGGAGGAATTAACATTTTCCTTTTCTTTCTTTGTGAAACACTTTATTAAGTATTTTCTTTATCCTCTTTTATTGTAGATCTAGAGCAGGGGGGCCAACCTTTTTAGGAAGAGTGCCACTATTTGATAAACAATAATTAAACGTGCCACTTCCAACTTTTCCAACAAAAAAATGTAGAAAAGGGAAAAAAGATATTACCTTTAAGCATATGATGGAGATTTTCCGCAAATAGGTCATTTATTAATGCAAGCTCATGTATTTAATTTTGTTAAAAGTTACGTTTTTGATATATTTCTAAGTATTCATGTCTTATATTCAAAATCTCAAAATTTTAATTATGTCAAAACCTTTGTAAAAGTATTTGGAATTATTTTTATAAAACAGTTTTCTTTTAAACGTATTTATATTTAAAAGTTATATAAGTAAATTGAAAACTAAATTAAAATGTGCACTCAACTAAATAGTTATACCTATATAGTAAATGTGCTTCTTTAATTAATTAATTAATCAGATATTAATATAAATTTCAAAAATGTTTTGAAACATACATTTTGTTATCCAGAAAATAAATAAAAAAATAAAAATGGAAGTGGATCAAGGAATAAAAAGAGAATATTGCCTTCAAATGTTTAAACCTTCTCTAACTTGTAAAATAAAGGTAATTGCAAAATCGTGTGCTTGGTTTTTATTACTGATCAAATTTGAAATGAGTAATTAGGAGAAAATGACATTTTTCGCAGTGAATGCTAAGATTTTACATTTAATTAATAATTAATAATATCAAAGAAAAAAAGTGTAATATGAAACTTTACTCACTTTGATTAAAAATTAATTTAAGGCTTAGGGAAAACATATTTTCAAGGCATCTTTTATAATTTTTTTTCGTATGAATTTCATGTTTTTCAGGTGAAATAAAACTTTGAATAAAAATTATTAACTAATTTTAAGTCTATTTATAAATACTAAATATAATTAGAATTTTAAATATCTGTTCTTTTTACATCATCTTTAATCAAGTACTATTTTTTTCATAAGTATTTCTTAATTACTTACTGATATAATTGTAGTAATTGTTTTACGACCTTTTTAGCAAACCTTTTAAAAATTTCAATTCCCTTCGGCAAAAAAAAAAAAAAAAAAAAAAAAAAAAAAAAAAAAAATTGCCTTCACCATAAAGAAAATCGCCGATGTGAATCATTTGAGTACCATGCACAAACTGCATTTTTAAAAACAATGTATTTAATAATTTCACTAATATAACTTAAAAATTCGTGAAGTCAAAGATAGAAACAAAAAAGCATTACCGGTTGCGGTCACGTTTCGGTAGTTCATACAGTTTACTAGCAAGACAGTTAAGGGGTTAATTTTATTTTCTAAGAAACTGTTTTTTTTTTTTTTTTTTTTTGCATTTTAAGAGTGTATTTCAAATAGCTCTCTTTAGACGTCTAGTTGTCCCTCGTATAACCCGTATAATTCATACCGTGTTATATGAGACTTTTTATACATATTTATTTCTTTAAGTTATTTTATTATTTATTTATTTAAATATTAAAAATACGATAAATATTATTATAATAATAACTAATATTCTAAACAAATTGAAACGACTTATGGGAATAGCGAAATTAATTTCCTAATCAGAAATTACAGCAGATATATACTCTGTTTCATCTTAAGTTGGCAAAGTTGGGAAAGATAGGGAATGTAAAAATTCGCTTGAAAAAGTAGTTCTAACTTGTTTTGGAATTTAAATCAACACAAATGCTCAGAAAATTGTTAAAAAGTATCATGTATTATAGAAATTTTAGGTTTAAAGATATATTTTAAGTTAATCCCATCTTAAAAGCATTTATTCTTTAATATCTGGGAACGAAAACAGTAGAAAACAACTATTGACTTTTGGCTGATAACAACAATATTTGGCTGAAAAAACCGGTTTTCAAGATTACATTCTTCCGAAATATTTGCGCCAAATCAATGCCATTCGCTTTACGACTCAGCTTCGTCCAAACGTAATATTTTTACATCTCGTGCGACAATCTTAATTCTTGTTGCTTTTTGAAATTTTAAACATGTCTGAGATAGAAATGTCACCAACCTCGCTGTATACACCATCGAAGCGAGGAATATCTATCAGAAGCGAAGCTCAGAAAAACATACTGAATTTTTATTCTTGACTTCGATAAGAAAACCCACAAGAATCCCTCAGTGAAATTGTAAGAAAGGTTTCTGAACTGACTGTCGTTTCGAAGAGAACTGTTTTTCGTTTGAAGAAGGAAAAGAAGACATTGAGTGCTTTAAGTTATCCTACAAAAAACGACATGGTGCCGAAGGGCTGCGTAGAAGGCTGGTGAAATATGACGACTTCACATTATCGTGCATTCGGCGAAAAATCCATGGTTTTTTCCATAAGAATGAGATTCCTACATTACCCAAAGTTCTGATGGAAATAAATGATGATGCTGAGATTTTTTAGAAGAACATTAGCCGGTCAACCTTGTACAGATTACTAAAGGACATATGGTTCACATTTGAAAAGAGGAAAAAAATAGCCTGTGCTTCTTGAAAGACGATATCATTTTAAGACGCAGAAATTATTTACGAAAAATTACGGAGTTAAGAGAAAAAAAGGCGTCCATCTATTATTTGGATGAGACCTGGAAGAATGAAGGACATTCTGAAACTCGAGTGTGGCAAGGCACAACCGTCAAAAGCAGTTATGAAGCTTCATCCTCTAATTTAAAAGTAGGTTTGACTGCGCCTCAAGGCAAAGAAAGGAGGCTTATAATAACTCATATTGGAAGCAAAGAAGGATTTGTTCGGGATGCTGCAAATACTTTTACTGGAAAAAATCTGGGGAATATATACCATGAAGAAATGGATGGTAACCATTTTAAAAATAGTTTGAAACTGTCATGCTAAATTTGAAGACCCAAAGCATTATTGTAATGTACAATGCCCCCTACCATTCAGTGAAAAAAGTGAAAATTCCAACATGTTCTTGAGAAAAAAGTGCTATTCAAGAGTGGTTAACAGAAAAGAAAGTGACATGGAATCAAGCTTTAATTAAAAATGAACTTCTACAAAAAGTAAATCAAATAAAGCATTTATATAATGGTTACAGAAGGGAAGAAATATCTGAAAAGTTTGATCACAAAATTTTGGGATAACCCCCTTATCACTGCGAGCTCAATCCAATTGAGATGATTTGAAGCCAAGTAAAAGGTTACATTGCAAAAGAAAATAAAACATTTAAACACAACGAAATAAATGAGCTTGTAACAAAGGGAATAAATAAGGTCTCAAATTCGAAATTGGATAAATTGCGTCAACCATGTAATTAAAAAGGAGAAAAAGGTGTCGGAAATTGATGGACTTGTTGATGAAATTTGGGAAAATAAGAATTTCATTATATCTATGAACAGTGACTCTTCGGATAGCGATTCAAAAATAATGAGTGCTGATGACTTGTAAAAAATTATCATCCTCGCCCTCTCACTCTGGAAACTGTAAATATAATATTTGATGCACAGGCAAATGGTACCACAATGGTAGGAGAAAGCCCGTGAAACGCCGGGCCATGTAGCTATTAATATTTATATACAAAAAAGGTTGAGTTAATTTTTTAAATCACATTATTTGAGTACATCAAATTTCAAAATTTTCTTAGACAATGCTTTTAAAAATATACATTATATAAAAAAACTCCTTATTTTTATATAATCGAAGTATCTTATTTAAATCGTTTCTTGGACAATGCTTTCATTTTGATTCTATAGGCTTTCTACATGGAGTGTTAAATATACATGTAATAACATAAATAAATAACATAATTTGATTTATGAATACCTAATAAAAAAAACAATGGTCCCTTTAAAAAATTTTATGGAATTTTTTTACAACAAATACAGTTCTAAATATCAAAATATATAATTTTTGTATTAAATTATTACAATAAATCTTTTTTTTTTCATTAAAAGTTATACTTATTGAGCCGAATATATAAACTTTGCATATAATGTTAGTAACATAATTTTTGAAATATGCATCGAGATATTTTCTCCAGATAATAAACTGTAAATTTTATAAAATATTATAAGTTTTAATATTGATAAATTTTTGAAATTAATCCCCAAATTCTATTATGTGCTTCTGTATATCTTAAGCTAACGTACATAAACAGCATTTGCATGTAATGTGAATAATAATTACAAACTGATTTAAAACAGTAATAATGGAGAAAATATCATTAATTATTTATAAACAAGATATAAATTTGTATTTTATAAACAGATATAATAAATGAAATTATGAAACTAAAGATATATGCGCCGTTTATTTTGAAAGTGGCATACATCACTTAAATAAATCAATGTAATGATAGCATGTGAATTACAATTAAATCGTACTTTTTCATTTAAAAAAATGCAATCAACATGTTGGGAACTATTGAGATTTTATTTGAGAAAAGTTTTGCTAGTTAATTAATCAATATTTTTAAACATATTGAAACGCAAACTCTTAAATATCTCGATTAAAAAAGGGGCTTATACTATTATCAAATAACCTCATACAATTTTAATGAACAAATTTTTCAAGAGTAATTTTTTTTGCTCACCAAATATGGAAAATTTTATTTGTTATAGTCACACACTCTTCTCCTAGAGTAACCCTGTAGCGGCTGTGATTCGGTCAGGGTACCCTTCCCAGCGCTGCCAACTTCAGGTGAAACGGAGCATAATTTTTTTTTCTCTCAAAGAGTTAGTTGAAACTCCTCTTCAGCAGCTACTTTCCTCCAACATTACAAAAGTAGTCAACATTAGTTGTAATTATCTGTCTGTTGCGATCTTGCATTTCTTTCAGAATTTCTGTAGAAGAAGCTAAACAAAATTTACAATTATTTTTGAAATTCATTTTAAAGAGGATGGAAACTATCCTTTTTCAACAAAAATGACATTTTTTTTAAAAAAATCGTGTTATATTCAAAATTTGGAATATATCAAATTCAAGTTTTGTGACGTGCATTATCGAATCCGTGATATCCCTTTAAGAACCAAACCGCACGATCGTGCGGGATAGATATTCTTATACATTTTATCTTCTTGAAAAGTCGTATGTAAGAAAATCGCGAATCTAACGATTGAGGCGATTTACAGAAAGTGTAAAGTGTTACTTTTTATCAACAGGCGATGGATATGGTTCATGTTTTACTTTCAGCTGGTAAATCTAGCTTTGTTTTCAAATACAATGAAAACAGGTTTTTTTTATCTGTCGTAAAAAGGTAATTATCAATATATTTTTAATTGCTTAGATACAAATGTTTGCATTAATGTTAAAATAATTGTAAAATAGAAAAAATATTATTTTTACTCTATTAATGTTTCTTGCAGGACTCGGGATTTCGTTACCCTCACGATCGTGTGGGTGGCGCGTTACTTGAGTCACTGCAGCTGTAAAGTACTTACCATATGAATATTGTTTCTGTTTCAATAATTTTGATGAAAGCCTACATAAAAATGAAGTGCATAGTTATTTAATTAATACCAAATTTCCTTGGGGTCTGGCCATGTATGAGACCCTTTTTTTCCTGTCGGTCACTCGTTTTTGCAATTAATTTGCTTTTTCAGACATTTGTTTTGAGAAGTATGGGATTTTTATCCTATTCACAGATATCCGCATCCATATCTCCACCCCCCCCCTTCGAAAAAATATCTGGATTTTCTTGTGGAAATTAGTATGATGTGGTTTAAATATATACACTCAAGGAAAAAAAATTAGTACAGAAAGAAATAATCGCGGGATCGTAACGAAACTTGGCATGAAGGTACATGTTGGGGAAATGTGCAAATGATTAGAAATGCAGCGTGATTGCGCATTACGTGTAGCAGTTACAGGGCATTTAACCTCGTTCTCCGTGGAGTATAAACCGGTATACAAAGCTTTCTTGAGTGTGCTCAATCATTTAAAGAGGAAGAGCGGGGGTAGACATGCCATTAAGCCGTTTGTTTTCAAAGATAATATGAGCAGCTGTCGCAGTTTGAGGGGGAAATCATCAACATGATGGAATCTGGGTGGTGAACTAGGCGAGTACCTCGTCAATTAGGTCACTCTGATTGTGTTGTGAGGAGGTGTTGGGACAAGTAGATCCGAGAGATGTTATTTACACGAAGTCCAGGCTCAGGACGCCCTCAATAGACCTGTTGCCGAGAAGAACGCCACGTCATAAGAAGTTCACGCGTACAACCAACTGCTTCATCAGCCGCCATCCAGGCACAGATAGCACCTTCGTGTCTTCTCGAACCATATGAATGTGCCTGGTTGAAGGACATTTGGGATCACGGCGCCCATTACGTGTGATGCCCTTGATGCCCACTCATCAACGCCTCCGTTTCGACTGGTGCTGCGCACTATGAAACTGGATTGCAGCGGAATGGAACCAAGTCGTCTTTAGTGACGAATCCAGATTCAATCTCAGCAATGATAATAATCGTGTTCGTGTGTGGAGATCCCGTGGTGAACACCTCAGTTCTGCCTTTCTTTACAGCGACACACCACTCCCACAGCTCGTGTGACGGTATGGGGTGCAATTATCTACAATACGCGGTCACCCCTACAGTTTATCCATGACACTATGACAGGCCAGCGTTTTGTCCATGACACCATGCAACCACATGTGTTTCCACTCCACATGTGTTCCCACTCGGCTCCCAGGAGCTATTTTTCAACAAGACAATGCACGGTCCCACACGACCAAGGTATGACCTGACTGTCTCTACACTGATACTCCCCTTACTTGGCCTGCACGATCCTAGATTTGTCTCCAATCGAGAATATCTGGGATCATTTGGGACGGCGAGCTAGGAATCCCACGAGTTTGAACGATTTAGAAGCAAGGTTACAGCAAATATGGAACCTAATGTCTCAAGACATCATATAGAACTTGTATGCTTCAATGCCCGATAGTATTGTATCTTGTATTCGCGCTAGAGGGAGTTCATCTGGGTATTAAATCCTCCTTTCTTTTGCATTTTTCTCTGAAATAAATTATCAGTTTTCTTTGATTTTCTAATCATTTACCTATATCAAAGTAATCATTACGTATGCAAAATTTCGTTACATTTTGCCGACTCATTTTTGGTGCGCTAATTTTTTTGTCCATGAGGGTATATATATATATATAATAAAAAATTCTGAAACATTTTATTGTGTTAAGTTTTAACTAAAAACTTTTTCATGTGTCTAAAAGGAGTATAGTTCTCACTGAAGAAAATATTTTGCATTTGATGAATAAATCAGAGTGAACTTAAATCAGAACTTTGTGATTTCTAGAATGATGACAATACTGCGAACAAAACATATGAATCGCGTATAATAGAAGAAAGATCAAGTTCAGGCGAGAGCGATGAAGAATTCACATGTAAATACAGTACAGTCCCGTTAATCCGAACACGGCTAATCCGAACATCCGGTTAATCCGAACGGCTCCGCGGAAAAAATTTTATAATTTTAAGGACGAAAAAAAAAATCGGTGAATATTTCAATATAAAACAGTATAAACCTTAATTCAAAACAGTTCTTTATTTAATATTCACGCACTGTACATCAAGTTATGGTACAAATTTTAAAATGGAATAAACTACAGAACAGAACCATTAATGTTTAGTATGAAAAATTGTACAACATAACCCGTACTCCCAGTTCAAATAGTGATTTCGCTGTTACTCCGGCTAATCCGAACAATTACGTAATCCGAACAGGGGTCGGTCCGATATTGTTCGGATTATCGGGACTGTACTGTATTTGAAATGGAAAGACAATTTTGGATCATTCTTTACCATAAAAGTCTCTCTATCACACATTCATTACATTAATTTAGCGGCTGTAAATTCTTGGTTTATGTGTGAACAAGATGCAATATCAAATAAAATTCCTCTAAAAATCAAAGTAGTTCACTTAAAATTTAAGTTAGAGATAGTTGAAGCGTTATCCACCTCTCCATCTCCTAATAAATGTATTTTAAGTGATGATGAAGATAACAAAGTTGTAATTCCACTAGCAAAATGATAGAAGCGTTATGATCCACCTGCTATATATATCATGACTTTTATCCTGGCCATTTCTGGATAAAATGATTGACATCTACAGCCATTTTTGATGTGTTGGTGACATTTCAAGGCCTCGCAAGTGCAGATTTGAAAATTTCCAAATCAGTTTGAAAGCATGTTGTGAAAAACGCTATGGTTATTTATACTTGTTAAACAAAGAAAAAATATTTTTACAGTAAATAAATACTGAATTATCAAAAGAGTTAACTATACATTAATAATTTACTTATATGTAACATATTTTAGTTTAATTGAGATTGTTTCTTCTATCAACTTAGAGCTAAAAATGTATAACTCGTAAAATTTCATAGGTGACCTTTTTTTTTTTACAGATAACGTCCAACACGCGCGATCGTGCGAGTATCGTCTACGTTCCAGAAGGCAGAGCGGGAATTTTTTTTATTATTTTTCCCACTGTCATTGGGGTCTATATAGTATTAATAACTAAAAAAATAATTTTTGAAGATAAAAATAACTCCTGTTTTAAAAGGTTATATTGAACGCACATTTTGTACCTTGTAATAACAAAACCGCGTTCTCCAAGTACCGTGTTCTACGTGTGATACCTGTATTTCATTTCTTTTCCAATCATTATACAGTGTTCACTCGCACCAATCATCTTTGCTGTGCATGATTTCCATATTCATTCACAAATCGAATGTATTTGTATTTGAAACCAGCAACGGGTTTCTCTTAGCAGAATCAATATTTACTACTAAAAGAAATACTAGATAGACTGCGTTTGAAACTTAAGCAAATGTGATTTACTAAAGCCTTTGATGATCACTTTAAAATCAAGACTTCAAGTGACTGGAGAAAGAGAACACATTTGACGCCTAATTTCACGAATTCATTCGGGTCGTAAGAAGTGTTTTCATCGCAAATTGTGTAAAATATTTCACGAAAAATCTAAAGTAAGATTTTGTGCTCATTTGCATTGAATACAATACATATATCGGTAGAATTATGTATTCCACCCTCATACATATTATTTCTATTGTAGCTTGTGAATTAATCATATCATTGTTCGAAAGTAGTAGAAAATTCTTCAAATGAACAACTGTGAAAGATATGACTTTATACATTTCAAAGTTTTTCGTAAAAAAAAGAAAAATGCTTATTTTACGAAGAGTGGGGTTATATATAAATTTTTTCTTCAAAAAAAAGAGTAGTTTCAGTGCCGATTCAATATCATTTCGGGTCCAGGGTACAGAAGATCTACAGGCCCTCTGGGCTTTGAAGGGTCGAAATTTATAGCCAGAAAATCTGATTCAGCTTTTACAAGCCCCGAACCACTGGGCGCCTACCCAAAGTGCCCATTGGATAAACCGGCACTGGGTTGTTTATTATTACACTTACAAGTGCATGTAAATGTTTCAGAAATGTAGAATTTAATAAATGTTTTTTTTAAATGTTTCAAATCAGAGATTATTTTGTATTTCTCTAGTTAAATTTCTAAAAACGAACATTTGTTTAATTATGTTTAAGTAATTGACTAAAACATTTAAAGTATTTCTGTCGTTCAAAAACTGCAGTCCATAGATTTTGTAATTTATGAATTCTTCTCATTTTTTTCGATATATTTAGTAGAGAATTCAATTACAATTCATCAAAAGAATTTAATTTTCGCACAGTTTTTCATTTAAATCTGTTCGACTGTAACCTTGATACAACTATTAAGTTTCAATATATTTCATAAATTAGATAACATGTTGAATATGCAGTCTGTAAAATTCACAGAAAAACTTATTAGGATTTTAGATATTGCATTTGAGACATCATCAATTTTACAAAAATACCATTTAGCGAAAAACTAAATAAAATTAAATTACATAAGAAATCATAATATTCGATATAATAATAATTTTAAATAAAAATGTGTCTCTTGAAAGTTTTAATCGGGGTTAATTTTTTTAGAATTGAAAGAAAATCACTTCAAAATCAGAAGACTGAAAACTATAAATTATAATCTGTCTTTTAAAAGAAATATTTAATGTATGCTTATAATAACATTTTTAATGAAGTGCCGAATTAGCTACTGGTAACACGATTTATTTTTTGCGCATTTCTCGAGATAAATAAACGCCAATTTTGGTAACCTAGCCGATTTCAGAGCTGTAGTAACGCGCATGCCCAGTACGTTTCTTAGATAGAAATAATTCCCAAGAATTTGGTTCTATGGGGTTGCCCGCATTATTATTATTATTATTTTATTTTTTATCTCTTATACTTATTGCTATTATCATTATAGTAATTAATATTAATTTTTATTGGTTTATATTTGAGGCGGTATCCCTATTAATATCAAACGATTTTAATTTAAATTTCTAAGAAACTGAAGTATTTCCATTTTTTGCGTTACCGTTTCGTCAAATTTCTGCGTCTAGTTTCTCATGGAACTGAATATTTTGCTGAATATTTTGCTGATAATTTTCTGTCTTCATTTTTCGGGTGTGAATACTTTTTTTTCATGGTAATAACTATTTCTTCGCATAGATTTTGGCACATACTCACAATGACCACGCCTGGTACTAAGAGTGTTGCAAAAAAGAAGTATGCTGAGTATTCTTAAAGATATTTTGATATGTTTCGCGCGTTAGGAAAGAAAGCTGTGTTAGAATGGTTCATGAAAGGCGGTTTAATTGGATTGTCGACAGCCTTTCCGAACAAAGGGAAAAGAGTAAGATTTGGAGATAGTAAGGTTAAAAAAGGTAGTAATTGATAATTTTGAAAATAGTACATTTTAATTTTTTAAAACTACACAGTACCCTACAAATTTCATAATCCCCCCAAAAAAAATGTTTTTGCATTTTCTTGTGGCTCATATCATTGAGAAGATCACCACCAAATTTCAGATATGTTAACAATTTAATTTTTATGCTATTTGAAGGTTTTCTGAGCTCTGGTTTTGGTTTCAGTTTCATTTTAAAGCTATTTTTCCCCTCCTAAATTAAATTAATTAAAAATATTTTTGAGCACAATCAACTCTTTTAGTGTGGAATTATTATTAATTCCATTTTCCATTATTAAAATTATTTCTGCTTGTTTATGTTTTGAGTTTTCTGCGTTTTCAAGATTGATGAATTGAAATTGATTTTAAGGCCAATTTTTGCTTAAAAAATAATTTATATAACTTAAAAGCTTTATCATTAATATGGGTAAAACATTCTCAAGTTGGTATGAGGAATGCTATTTCGAAGAGATAGAATTCAAGTAAAAGTTATGTATCAAAAACTAGTCCTCAGCTGATGCTGTAATCAGACTGCCGAACACAAGTATTCTGAATTAAAGTATTGCATATAAAACTGACTATTTCCTTGATGTACCAAACTGCATTATAGTAAACATATTGTAGTACTATATTTTATTTTAAAGTCGTACAACAATAGTTAAAACTTCCTTAACTGCCCAAATTAAAACTGAAAAAAATTAAATTTTATGAACAAACCTGGCTATTTTTAGCTTAAGTTAGTATCAACAATATTTTGTACATAAACGCTTTGTGTTTCAAACCTTTTGTAAAAATATTAGTTTAAGATTAACGTGAATAGACTGTCGTCGCAACAAATGATATCAATATTATGAAAAATTTAATTTGAATTAAAAAAAAATTATTTTCATGCATATTAATTAAAATAGTGTTTTAATGTAGAACATGCATTGGAAAATAACATAGTAAAAATTAGAGCTTTACGGGCATTATAAGATTCGGTTTTATTCCTTTACAAGCTTTAAATGCATTTTTCTCAGACTTTAAATTTTGAAGTTATAAGTGTTTTCTAATCCCTAAGGCATTTTTTCCGTTCATTATAGAGCCTTGAAATTGTGTGTATAAACTCCCAAACGTATGTTCAATAAAAGTTAGTATGGATTTAGGTCTGATACACTAGTTACGTTTTAAAAATGCTAAAGTTATTATTTTAAAAAATTTCGTGGTTTTTTTTCAGATTTTTCAAGAAAAATAATCATAAAAAATCAACAATGGAATAGATTTTCAAATGCATACTAAATCTTGTTTGTAATAACATAAGAAGCATAAACAACTAAAATGACTAAAAATATTTAAAAAGTGAGCATTTTATAAGAATTTGAAAAAAAAACTTCTCAAATTCTTAATTTTTTAAAATTTTAAAACAATGTCTGGTCAAACTGACTTTTTACTTTTAGAATCAACTTAATAATATAATATGAATATAAAACATAAATTATGTTTACTGTTACTGTCAGTTTTACTGTTGTTTTTTTGAGAATAGTACAGTTCAGCATTAATTAATTAAATAATTTTATTTAATTTAAACTAATTTTTAATTAATTTTTTAATTGATTTTTCACTTACGATTTTAAATTCAAAATTATTTTAATTTTGCAATTACTTTCAGTTTTAAAAGCTTTTTAAACGTATTTTTGCCAATTACGTCACTTTTTCGCTTTCTTGCATTACAACTTCTAGAGGGATTGCTTCTCCGGAAGACAAGTGAGAGAGCGCCAAGTTGGCGATTTTTTAAAATCATGCCAACCAGTGACCAATTGAGCACTTCTACGCATTTGTTTCTTATGAACGAAAATGGGGCTCCTATCAAAATTAAACAACGAACGATGAATGTACGTCTATTAAAATGAAATATTTCATGCCGATAATTATCAACATTTTTTCATATGAATGATAACGGAATTTATATAAAAATCTAATGAATAAACTAATAAATTATCATTTGTGTGTATTAAAATAAATATTTCATATCGAGGAGAATCACTTTTTTATATAGCAATGACAAGTGGGGTCATTTTAAAATGTGTAGCATAAATTATAAATGATCATCTACGTCGATAAGAAAAAAATATTTCATGTTGATAAAAATCAACTTTTTTAATAACAACAATAACAGGAATCGTGTGAAAATTTATGACAAATTTTGTATTATCATCTGTGCTTATTAAGTTAAAATATTTAAATGTTGAGAACAATCAATTTCTTTTACATATCAACAATAATGGAAATGATATTAAAATTAATAGAAAAAATGCAAATCCTGATCTATGTTTATTGAAATTATTTCAGGTTAATATTAATCAACATTTTTTTTCAACGGTAATGGAAATTTGTAAAAATCTATAGAATAAACAGCAAATTATCATCTATGTCTATTAAAACAGTGTTTTATGTTGATATTAATCCACATTTTTTCTTCTTACCCACGATCACCTCCATTAAACACATTCTCAATTCTCTAACAATATTTGAGACTTTACTATGACTGAATTCCTATTTGATTTCCTTGTAAATCAGCACAAACAATCCTGTACTGAAAGTAATCTAAGTAATGTGACAGGTCCATTACAGACAACTTTAATGTATGATGAATTCCTTTCACCTTGACTTGATTAGAAGAAAATGTGAATTGAAAAATAAATATAAGTTTTTTTTTTATTAATCCATCATTGAACAGTCTTAAATGGAGTGGGATTGAAGTGGGAATGGGATAACGAGATTTTTTTCCTACTTTAATGATATTGGTATGTGCTCAATAGGGGAAGATTATTGATAATAAAGTAACAAAAAAATATAACTGATATTCATTGTCTTAAGATTTATCTAAGCTTTACTTTAAAAAATGCCTTATATGTTATCATCTTAAAATAATCGTCTTTTGTTTAAAATTTAAGTTCATATTTAACGTAACACAAACTTAAATATAATATAAACATATTACAATCACAGCAATACATTATCTCAGCTGTAATTGCGGCATCACAAACGTGCAGTTTTTTTATTAACCCCTTAAGTGCCGTGGGCGTGTATACACGTCCTTCCATCGGAAGACTTTTTGCATCGTTCTCTTCTGTTTAAAACTAGTCCTATGGCTTTATAATACAATAGCATGACATTGACAAAACTTCTAAAGAATTTACTTATTTCGGAGAAGAGACGAGGAAGAAATTTGAAAAGGGGGGTATATTCCAGGAACGGGGACATTCATAAGTAAGCAATATTTCTTTGGTTTGAGAGTGCATTTATCTATTCTTCATTTGCGGTCATTTTCTCTTACCGTGTGTAATATAAGCTGGGGGGTCTTTGGGAAACTGGGTTATATGTTAACCCTCCGTCCCATGTCTAATGTAAACGTTCCTTACGGTTGAATGTGGAAGTTACAAGAGCAATGAAGTATAAATAAAAAAGTGTTACAGAGATCTTCTGAGTTTCAAAAAGTAAAAGTAAAAATGTAAACAGTCCTTGGTTGTAGTGAAAAGTCCCTTGAAGTTTCACAGTATTGTCCATTAGAGTTCAAAGTAAAAGTCCGTGATTGATGCACGCGACGGCTCGCTGGGAGCCGTGCGACACTTAGCAGTTGGCTCTGGTCTTGATGATTAATGGGGTGCAGAGGAGGTGACATGATCCAAGTGAAGAATAGTCCAGGAGAATTCCCGTCGTCGGGGTAGAAGTTGCACTGTGATTGGCTAGGAAGGAAAGCGAGTAAACCTCTCTATTGGTTTGTAAATTGCCGCGAGCGTTGCAAAGGGGAGGGGTAACGGAGTTAGAGTTAGAACGAAGTAAAATAATGAAATTTAATGCAATTTAAGAAATTAAGACTAAAAAGAAATCTTAGTCGCTCGCACCTTCGTAATGGTTGAGAAGATTATTGATTTGCGCAATAATTTGCGACTTTGTGAGTGGTGACTTAGAAGTTATTTTAGTGGGGCCTGGTGTTGGTTGAGCGGTAACTGTCTGTGGTGATGTTATTAAACTTATGCGTTGAACGAGTGTTGTGAGTGCATGAATTGTTTGCTGGAGCGTCTGAGTGATATGATTAAGGCAGTCAGTTTGTGTGTTGGGAATTTGAGTTGGTACGATAGTGGGGGTGGGTATTTCCTTGATAGTTGGTGTGTCGATTGGGGCAGTCACGAGTGGTGCCATCTGGTGTGTTGTGTCGGAATGATTAGTTTTTTGTGTGACTTGAGCGTAAGAGATATTGGGCCTGATAAAGTTATTCGTTAAAATTGGGTTTGAATTGATATTAGCGCCTTTGCGTGGTTTAGGGAAGAGGGGGCATTTGCTGTAATTGGCCATGTGGCCGTGAACCTGGCAGTTGACGCAGAAAGGGGTGTCCAGCTTCTTGATCTGGCAGTCCCGGGTTTGGTGCTTATCTCCGCATTTCAAGCATTTTGGCGTTAAGTTACAGTGTTCCGCCGTGTGGTTGAATTGATTGCATTGAAAGCATTGGATTACTCCTCTGCTTTCAAAGCCTTCAACTGTGATGGATACATATCCTAAAGTTTTTAAGTTAAAGTCGTTTCTGGGGAGTGAGATCGTAAAAACAGAAAGTAATTGTTTCGTGATATTGCCTGTTAGTTGAGTAACCTTGTTTATTGTGTAACCCAGATCAAGAAGGTCGGACTGTATTTCTGCCGTTTTCGTGGTTCGGGGAAGGCCCTTGATTACGACTTTGATGGGTCGCTCGTGTTTCGGAGTAAAAGAGTAAAAAGGGTATTTTAGCTCGGTGAGTAGTTGCTTAAGTGTGTCGTGTTGTGGTTGAGTGTCTGTATATAATTTTGCGTACTTTCCAGCCGCTTTAATTCTTAATTCGGGCATTTTGTTAGTGAGAGTTTTTGTGTGTAGTCTAAAGTCGTCAGTTATCAGTAACATGATGGGGGGAGGCAGTTTCGGTGGTTGAGTAGGGTTAGTTTTTCTAGGGGTTGTCACGGGTGATTAATTGGTTAAAACTTGGGTTTCTATTGGTTCATCCGTCGCGGTGATGTCAAGCGCACTAAAAGCGTTGTTAAGATTAATTTTAAAGTTTGATTCGGGGTTTGAATTTGAGTGTGTGTTTTTTGTTAGCTTTCTAGATGGGGGAAGTAAATCCTTCGGTATTTTCCTTACGTTTTATCCGGATTGGTGTAGTTGGGTCGGGTGTGTTAGGCTTAAGTGGAGTGTTTTGAGTGTCGTGTCGCGAACAGTTGGGGATGCCACAGGGGGGTAGAGAGGTGTACTCACTTACCGCACATTGAAGTCTTGCGTTGTTTTTTTCCAGGGCAGCTGATTCCATTTGAATGATGGGGTTGGTAGGGTCCGTGAGTCCTTTGCTGACAACGTCTTGAAGTATCGTCTGCGACGTATCGATCGACACGGATAGCACTTCGATGAGGTAAGCTAATCCTTGAAGTTTTTTGCAGTGCAGCTCTGTGGGACCGGCCTTCACTGGCGTTCCGGATCGTGAGGCTTGAGGTGATGCGGGAAGCGGTATGTCCATTTCGGTCACTTCGGGTGGCTCTTCCGAGGCGGCAGAGTCACTACTGTTGCGCCTGGTAGACGGAGTTTTCTTTGCACGTCGTTGTTCGGGAATCGGTTTATGTTTCTTCCGAACCATGTTGAAGAACGCAGGAAAGTTATTTCAGCAGTTTTGTTGAGAAGTAGTAGCAGATGCCAGACTGAAAAAGTTTTCAGCCAGCGAAAGTAACGTGCCGTGGCCTGTCCACAGGAACTCGTATGCGGCGCTAGAAAAGTTGCGACCGGACGCTAACGTGGTTCAGGCAAGAATCCAATTGTAACTCTCACAAACTAGTAAAGAATTCCCTCATAGACCAGCTGATATTTCTTATCTATTATATCACCGTGTGTAATAATGCTGGGGGGGGGTCATTGGGAAACTGGGTTATATGTTAACCCTCCGTCCCATATCTAATGTAAACGTTCCTTACGGTTGAAAGTGGAAGTTACAAGAGCAATGAAGTATAAATAAAAAAGTGTTACAGAGATCTTCTTGAGTTTCAAAAAGTAAAAGTAAAAATGTAAACAGTCCTTGGTTGTAGTGAAAAGTCCCTTGAAGTTTCACAGTATTGTCCATTAAAGTTCAAAGTAAAAGTCCGTGATTGATGAACGCGACGGCTCGCTGGGAGCCGTGCGACACTTAGCAGTTGGCTCTGGTCTTGATGATTGATGGGGTGCAGAGGAGGTGACATGATCCAAGTGAAGAATAGTCCAGGAGAATTCCCGTCGTCGGGGTAGAAGTTGCACTGTGATTGGCTAGGAAGGAAAGCGAGTAAACCTCTCTATTGGTTTGTAAATTGCCGCGAGCGTTGCAAAGGGGAGGGGTAACGGAGTTAGAGTTAGAACGAAGTAAAATAATGAAATTTAATGCAATTTAAGAAATTAAGACTAAAAAGAAATCTTAGTCGCTCGCACCTTCGTAATGGTTGAGAAGATTATTGATTTGCGCAATAATTTGCGACTTTGTGAGTGGTGACTTAGAAGTTATTTTAGTGGGGCCTGGTGTTGGTTGAGCGGTAACTGTCTGTGGTGATGTTATTAAACTTATGCGTTGAACGAGTGTTGTGAGTGCATGAATTGTTTGCTGGAGCGTCTGAGTGATATGATTAAGGCAGTCAGTTTGTGTGTTGGGAATTTGAGTTGGTACGATAGTGGGGGTGGGTATTTCCTTGATAGTCGGTGTGTCGATCGGTGCATTCACGAGTGGTGCCATCTGGTGTGTTGTGTCGGACTGATTAGTTTTTTGCGTTACTTGAGCATAAGAGATATTAGGCCTGATAAAGTTATGCGTTAAAATTGGGTTTGAGTTGATATTAGCGCCTTTGCGGGGTTTAGGGAAGAGGGGGCATTTGCTGTAATTGGCCATGTGGCCGTGAACCTGGCAGTTGACGCAGAAAGGGGTGTCCAGCTTCTTGATCTGGCAGTCCCGGGTTTGGTGCTTATCTCCGCATTTCAAGCATTTTGGCGTTAAGTTACAGTGTTCGGCCGTGTGGTTGAATTGGTTGCATTGAAAGCATTGGATTACTCCTCTGCTTTCAAAGCCTTCAACTGTGATGGATACATATCCTAAAGTTTTTAAGTTAAAGTCGTTTCTGGGGAGTGAGATCGTAAAAACAGAAAGTAATTGTTTCGTGATATTGCCTGTTAGTTGAGTAACCTTGTTTATTGTGTAGCCCAGATCAAGAAGGTCGGACTGTATTTCTGCTGTTTTCGTGGTTCGGGGAAGGCCCTTGATTAAGACTTTGATGGGTCGCTCGTGTTTCGGAGAAAAGGAGTAAATAGGGTATTTTAGCTCAGTGAGTAGTTGCTTAAGTGTGTCGTGTTGTGGTTGAGTGTCTGTATACAATTTTGCATACTTTCCAGCCGTTTTAATTCTTAATGCGGGCATTTTGTTAGTGAGGGTTTTAGTGTGTAGTCTAAAGTCGTCAGTTATCAGTAACATGATGGGGGGAGGCAATTTCGGTGGTTGAGTAGGGTTAGTTTTACTAGGGGTTGTCACGGGTGATTTATTGGTTAAAACTTGGGTTTCTATTGGTTCATCCGTCGCGGTAATGTCAAGAGCACTAAAAGCGTTGTTAAGATTAATTTTAAAGTTTGATTCGGGGTTTGAATTTGAGTGTGCGTTTTTTGTTAGCTTTCTAGATGGGGGAAAGTAAATCCTTCGGTATCTTCCTTACGTTTTATCTGGATTGGTGTAGTTGGGTCGCGTGTGTTAGGCTTAAGTGGAGTGTTTTGAATGTCGTGTCGCGAACAGTTGGGGATGCCACAGGGGGGTAGAGAGGTGTACTCACTTACCGCACATTGAAGTCTTGCGTTGTTCTTTTCCAGGGCAGCTGATTCCATTTGAATGATGGGGTTGGTAGGGTCCGTGAGTCCTTTGCTGACAACGTCTTGAAGTATCGTCTGCGACGTATCGATCGACACGGATAGCACTTCGATGAGGTAAGCTAATCCTTGAAGTTTTTTGCAGTGCAGCTCTGTGGGGCCGGCCTTCACTGGCGTTCCGGATCGTGAGGCTTGAGGTGATGCGGGAAGCGGTATGTCCATTTCGGTCACTTCGGGTGGCTCTTCCGAGGCGGCAGAGTCACTACTGTTGCGCCTGGTAGACGGAGTTTTCTTCGCTCGTCGTTGTTCGGGAATCGGTTTATGTTTCTTCCGAACCATGTTGAAGAACGCAGGAAAGTTATTTCATCGGATTTGTTGAATTCAAGTAGCAGATGCCAGACTGAAAAAGTTTTCAGCCAGCGAAATTGATGAAAAAAAAGTCAGCAGTCTTCTTATATCACCGTGTGTAATAGGAGCTTTTCAAATTTTTTGTACGAATGAACTGAATGTAAAATACTGGTGTATTTGTTTAACCATGCTTTAGGATATATCACAGGAAAGATAAACAAAATGTAAATTATTTTTTATTGTGTTCTAAATATAGAGATTATTTTTTAAATTTTAATTTTACAATTTAATCTCTTTACTTTCTTTTTCTTATTGTGAAAGTAAACCGTTTTTAGGTGAAAAAACACTTTCTTTCCTTTCCTCTCAATGAACCATGCAGCAAAACGCGTCTGAGGGGGAAAACGGTGGCTGTGGGGGGAGGGGACTTTCGCAACTTTTCCTCGGCATTTAAGCGTGCTTAAGAATAATTATCAATTTTGATTCCTTAGTTCATCATTAAGGTATCCGTCTACGTTCGGAAACGTGATTTTGCAAAAGCGAATAAATGGATAATTTTCATGATATTTAGTGTCACTTAGATTAGAATATATGGATAAAATTGTTTTAAGAACATTGTGACAAAAACAATTATTTAAATACAATATTTTGGCAAAAAATTGACTCAGAATAATCTTTTTTTCCAAATGTTCTCCTTTTGTGAAAAATGCCTCTATTATAACAATAGTTTGCCTGTATATAGCTCAGACCTCTCTACAGAGGCTCAACTAGAATTTTTGAAACATATAAATTAGAATTGGGTTTATTCACATTTTACGACAACAGAGGGGAGCAATTTTAAGAGAAAACGCCAATAATTACTTCAATTGGAGGTAACTCTGAAAATAAAGTGAATTTTTCAAAAATTCTAGCTGAGCCTCTGTGGAGAGATATAAAGGCAAAATATTATTACAATAGAACCATTTTTCACAAAAGGAGAACATTTGGAAAAAAGATTATTCTAAATTAATTTTTTGCCAAAATATTATATTTAAATAATTTCTTTGTCAAAATGTCCTTAAAACAATTTTTTGCAATCTGAATGACACTAAATATCATGAAGGTTATGCTTTTATTCTCTTTTTTAAAATCATGTTTCCGAACGTAGTCGAATACCTTAATTCGATTTTAAAAACTTTACATGTATTTAAAAGATATTTTTTTCACGTAATATTTATATCACTCATCATTTTTATATTATATTTAAATAAACAGTTTCATATTTTATGATGTATAATTGAAGTATAGAAAGAACGTCGACTTTCGCAACCCCGACTTACAGGAATCCGGAGTTAAGCGAATTTTCAAATATCGTCAATTCGTCTTTTACTTAGAGCTACATAACTAGATTACTCAATCATGCTTAGCAAATGTACATGTCCGAACGAATTACTGAGAGTCGATGATTTGCCATAATAACTAAGTTTGTGTAATTTATTTTCTACATGTAGAGTGCGTTACTGTGCACGTTCTAATGGTTAAAAAATTGATAAGCTCATAGAAATGCGGGAGCAAGAGCAGGGCATTAAAGAAAAGTTCTTAGGCCCACTTCAATCAGAAGGTTGAATGACGGTTGAGAATTCGACTAAAGGCCAAAATTTAATTGAAAAAATGCTACAATTTTTTGAAAATATAGCCCTAACGAAGAGCATAATTTTTCATCATAACAAGGAATATAAAATAAATCAGCATACGTCATGGAAATTTCGCGGGAGAATAAAAATCCTTTAGAAGTCAGAGACTATACTTTGTTAGATTTTATGAAACTTTTTACATTAAAATTGCTTTGGTTTGAGATTTGTGTGTGTTATCTAACATTTTACAGAACATTTTTTTTTCTAATTTTTTTCTTTTGTCTCTGGTCCCAACTAAATATAATTTACGTATATTTATTTGAATGCTAAATTATACCCTAGTATACGTATATTTGACTTAAGCGCCTATCAGTCGGTCCTATTTATTGCGTTAGTTCTGGACATGGTTTCGAACCAGAACTGAACCGAAAATCAAAATAGGAAAAAACCGTTATTTTGATCGTAACGAAACCCAAAACTGAAAGGAAAAAAATCGGTTTATTTCGATTCGATTTATTTTCAATCATTTTGTTACTGTAACAAAGTTATCGGTATTTTCTAATTTAAATCTTTTGTGGGCCTTCGGAAGATTACTTCCTATCTTCATGATCTTACAAAATGCACCTGTGAAAAGCGCAAAACTTATTATGACATACTGGCCTTGCTATTATAACGATGGGAAGACTAATTATCACTTCAGTTTTTTGTTCAGTTTGTTTCATCCTTTGAGATACTTTATAAACCGCATGAAACAAATTTTAAGTTCATAAAAACTAATACTAAACAAGTAATTATTCATACATTTTAGTAAATGAATATGCATTTATTTTATTCTCTTACCTATCAAAAGAAAAGAAATACTCCAAGAAACATGTCTTAACGACTTTATCTCCTTCCTGAAGAATTAAACTTTCTTTATTTGATGTTCAAGCACATACATATTGAAATTTTTGAGCTACAAGAAGCAAAGTTACCAACACTACAAATGAACGGTGACAAGTTCAAGGACACGATACTCCACTGAAAGTGAAAGGGGATATCAAAGTTGTTTCCAGTGAACTGGATAATGTGATTACAAGTTTCACTTCTAGGATGAAACACCTAGAATTATTTTTCTCAGCGAGTTAGGCACCTTATAAAACCAGTTCAGATTTTTTACTACCATAAAATGTGTAAAAAGAGAAAATAGCTTGAAATGCGCAGAAATACTTTAAAATTAGGGAGAAAAAAATTAAATCACAGGAGTAAAATTTCGTTATATAGAAAAGGCACTTCGCTATTGGGAGGTTATTTTACGAAGAAAATCGTAAAATGCTCTTGGTACCAGGAGAAAGTTTGCTATGTAAAAAAATTTGGAATATAGAGGTTCATAATATGGAGGTTCGACTTTATCTACACTTTTGTGTCATGTTATCTTATTACTGCTACAGGAAATTTTATTTTTTGAAAAAATCATCTAGTTTTGCATGTGTTATATTATATTACAAGAGAATTAGACAATTTTAAACGCCACAATAAGAAGCTACTAGGTATCATTTGCAAGTGTGCTACATAAGTCTAATTCACAGTCAAATAACGAGGACGACATTTAAGATCGCAGATTTCGTGAGTATACAAGTTGAAAATGTGTGTAATGTGCAATTGTAATACATCATTTGTGTAAACAAATAAAATATGAATAAAATTTAATATTAAAATGTTTGTAATCATTCATTAATACATATAATATAATGTGAAAAAAAATCATAAAAATTATTTTCTAGAAAAAGTCTTTTAACCCTTTTTCTACCGCATTATGATTTACCGCAGTTTTTTTCATGGAATATTATTTTTTTTCAATCACTGCATTTAAAATTAAGGGATATACATAAACAAAATATTCAACTTTGGGAAGTGTAATCCGTTAGAGTTTTAATTAATTAAAGATATACAACTGTAAAATTAATTATATACACTGTTCACTTAAAATAAATAGTCAAATCATTTTCTAAGGTCTTCATTAACATACAAAACAAAAAAAAATAAGACACTTACTTTCGACATTAACTATTTTTTCGGAACAAAAATGAAAATCTTCGCAATCCTCTGAAAACGCAATTTCTGCTATAAAACTATTTGTCTTCCCCTTTAAAATAACCATTATAGTACCCGTGCTGTTATATATCTTGGAATATTGGATTTCAAAAAATATTCTTGCTAAGTATCGTCAGAATACTCGTAAAAATGGTTATTCTATGTAATTTTAATGTTAGTAGTACTTATAAGTACCATCGGTAGATAAAAGGTTAAACTATACAATGAAAACTTAACCGAATATTTATTAATGGGAAAACTATTAAAACTGTTTTTGAAAATTATAGATTCTTTTTTTTAATTCTACATTTTATACAGGAGAAATGTGACTCACTCACTCATCACAAGATCTGGATTGCTAGAAATTTTCCAGGCATGTTTCTTTTGTTTAAAAAAGATCATCTCAGAATGGATTTTGTGGAAATAGACTTCAAAAGAGGGTTACAGGGGATTGTATCTGAAAATTCCCGTTTTTAAACTTCCAGACCTATCGATCTGAAATTTTGCAAGCATCTATATTTTTGTTTAGCGGAGATACTCTAAAGACGTGCTTTGCGGAAATCGACTCGCAAGAGGGTTAGGGAGCATTTCAGGTAAAAATTCCAAGTAGAAAACTATGAAAAGCGTTTTAATCCGAAATCGACTACCATGGGGGTTGCGTTATTTACGGGGACGTTATAGAAAAGTAAAAATCCAGTTTCAGAAATTTTATATTGAAATGCATGAAATTCGGCGAATACAATACCGTTCGAATTAACTGGGACAAATGGTAAAAATCAATTTATACAGTCGCGACTTTGAACAATTCCTGGTTAAATCAATTGTCGCTCCATTTTCAACGTCGTACTGTATAAACATGCTTTAACACTCGAACTGAACAGCACGGATTTTTCCGCCCTACTAGAGAGGCTTCGAAAACGGACCACACTGAATTTTTCCTAAGGCCGGGGACTCATCAAAAATGAACCAAACAGATTTTTTCCCCTTCAAGTAATGTGTTCAAAACCGGTAAGGTGGTATTTTCCGGAATTATTTTCCCTCTTTAAAGGTTTACGATCTTGAAAGATAATTAGAGAAGGTTGGGGAGACACAATGGGCATTGAGGGGGAACTTTTATGGTCACGAGGAGACCGGTTTCTTTAGCAATCGTAAAATCTCGGAAGAATTTCTTTAAACCCTAAAGTGTACGGAAATAAATTGCAAGTCAACGAGTTGAGAATTCTCAATTTTTTACTTTACCTTAAAATTCTCAAATGGAACTAAGTTTTTATAATGTATGTCTAAGTTTTTAAAAAATATCTGTAGTATTTAAATTCAAATTATATATTAAAACATTGAGGATAATTTACTGTCTCATTTTTCTTATTTTAATCAATACTTTCAGGGATTTTTTTTTTAAATAATTATTTTGTTATGTGTCAAAAAATAAAAAAAAGGTTCAAAATTTAAAATCTTTTAAAATTTCGGACACTTCTAAACATGAATAATTTTTAAAATTCTGTATTACATTATTTGCAAAAAATTTATATGTATTGTTAAAAAAACCCTATTTAAATCTTTTAGTTTTTCATAATTTTAAAACCATATATTCAGGGCATCTTACATAGAATCCCTTGTTTTGTATTGTTCAGATAACAAATTATATTTGAATTTTGAATGTCTGAACATTAATTTCATTCAAAGAGAACTTTAACTTCAAGTTTATATTTTTTAACTTGAATCTTCAAATAAAGAGTATTTAAAAGCATCTGGACAAATTTACAGTTAACATTTGCGCATATAAATAAATATAAAGATCCTTTTTAAATTCAAGTTAAAAAAATATATATTTATGCATAATCCCTCATCATATTCATGTTGCATTAGTCGTTGACTGAAGAAAAGGTTATTAAAATTTGGACGTTTTTATAATCTTAACCATGCAAAACTAGGAAGTTTGTATTAGCTCCACTAAAATTCTGCATTGGAATTTCGAAAAAGATATTTATGCGCGTGTCTCACATACTCAGTTGAAAAACATATATTTACCATAAATACTAATAATTCTTTGGATATTTAAAATTATCATTAGATTAATTTTTTAATATATATATATATATTCGACTTCTAATATTTTTTCAAGTATTCCTTAAATTTCATATAATTTAATTAAGTGAGGGGATATTAAAGTCGCACTCTCTCTCTTCTCTACTCAACTACTTGAGGGCTTTTGGCGACGGACCTTTTGGCGATGCACGTTAAATCTATCGAAAGCTGAAACGTCCTCTCGTTGGTGTGGTGTGGTAGTTAGGAGAGGGGGGCTGCCAGCTCAGGTGTCGCCCTCGTCATTTGACCATGCTTCAAAATTACGAGGTCCATCACTAAAAGCCCTCGTGTAGCTGAACAGTGCGACGTTAATATTCACTCACTTGGCGACGGACCTCGTAATTTTAAACCATGGTCAAGTGACGAGGATAACGCTTTAGCATCGATCACTTACGCGGCGGATCTTCAGTGGTGCTGGGGTCGAACTCTTGACACGTCAGCTACGAGTCCGTTACTTTGACCATTAGGCTACCGCGGCCTCACAATGTGGTTGAAAACTGCATGTTATGAGTAAAAATATGCTGAAACATTTGATGAACTTATAATAGATTTTTGCATAGAAGATAGATGTGTGATATGCTAAAATGACAATATGTAAAAGTTATGAGAATATCGATGACAATTTTTGAAAAATTCAATTTAAGTTTCAGTCTGAAACTTATTCGTTTTTTTCTCATTTAATATTAAATAGTCGCGATAACAAATTAATACTTTAACGCATTCATAGATTATAAAACATAAAGGTATAAATGACATTGTTGGGAATAATATGTTTTTATAGTTTTGAATTCAGACTTCTTTGCAGGAGTGTAGACTATTAAAAGGCTGATGTAGAAGTCAGAAAACTAATAATTAAAATATATGGAAAACAATATCTGCAATTCCATGATCTTGACGAGCAAAAGACGGCATTTTTACTTAGTAGGGCAGAGTAAGCATAAGGTAAAAGCTTGTGGAGTAAACAACCAGGTCTCTGCAGTTTTGGCAGGTAATGAACTCCCATTTGTTGTTTTCAGTAATGAATATAAAAATAACAAACACAAAAATAAGTCATGTAAAATTTTATATATTTTAATAACAATGAATTGTGAACTTAATATCCAATTCATTGTCACGAGTTGGCAGTAACTACGGTACTCTATCGACGTATTTCTTATATATATATATATATATATATATATATATAAAGAAGTATGGTTGATAGAGTACCAATAATTTTAACGCAATTTTATATTTCGTTCTCGTAAACTTTACTCCTTTTAAAACATGTATTGACAAAATACTCTCCTTTTGTATATTTATAAAATTTTAAAAATATAATGGTTATCTTACCCAACATTTTAAATCAGGGGCGGCAACTGTGTAGCTAAGACGTGCCAAACCAATCTGTCAGTATCATTCAGCGTGCCATATAGTAGGAAATTTTTGAAATCCTTCGATAATTATGGTAATATTTGCAGATTTAAAGAATAGAGGTAAATAATTTAGCTTTACAGTTTTATTTTATATTAATCATGGATCAATAAAATACATTTATTAACATAAAAATAAACAATATAAAATGTTACTATTTCTTCAACAAAGATAAAAAAAAAATTAAAAATGTATGTTTCCAACATATTTACTTAAATAAGAAATAGACAAAGTGAAATATAAATGATTCCCTTCATTACAGTTAAGTAAAAATTGTAATGCGAATTAACTCTTTCACGACTCTTCTTTCATATCGCAAAACCAGGGTATAATGCATGACACGATTCTGAGCATTCAGTTTTGTTAAACAATTTCTTTGCGGAGTCGAAATATTTTTCATATTAGGAAAGATTTTTTACTTTGATATGCCGAATCATAAGTGGAAAGCAGAGTACATGCAATTTTCTTTTTTCAACAATTAAATCCCCTAGCAATAACACTCAATTATTTACAAAATAGCTGTAAATTTATCCTTAGAACTATCTTTCACATTATTTTGTAGTTCCATAAATGTCCATAACTCACAGAAGATGTTTGTCAAATAAGGTCTTATATCAACTTCCATCCACTCAAGAATTGACAAATTTGTAGAGTAGTGCTAAGTGCCACTAAGAATTGTACTACGTGCCACAGGTCCATAGATTGCCGACACGTTTTAAATGTTCTTATTAACTAACCATCTCCTATTCAAACACAATTTATATGATAAAAAGGGTTTTCATTCATTTTGTAGGGAATTGTATTAGATTGAACAATAAGTAATTTTGTGTATCAAAAAAATTACGTTGTTTCGGGGATCCCCTTAGAGCAAAACGAAAGGAATTTGACATAATTGTAGTAAGTTTCTCTAAAAGGGGAATCGTTCACTTTCAAAATACACTGCGTAAAGTGGTTTTAGGTGTACGAAGTTATATTCACTATTATTCCTAAAATAAATTTTGATATTTTGGTTTTTCGTTAAGTTTTGAAGTAATTTCTTCAAATATACTTCTCCATTACATTTCTTTCAAACTTGCTATTTTCTTTTGCGGCCACGGTAGCCTGATGGTCGTGGTTATGAACTCGTGTCCAGTGTTCGAGCCCTGGTACCACAAACGTTTAGCGTTGAAGAGGACCTGATACACGTTAAACACGTCGAGGTCAAAAGTCCTCACGTTGGTGTGATGTGGAAGTTTTGAAGGGGAATTATCAGCTCAGGTATCGTCCTCGTCACTTAACCGCGGTTCAAAATTATACGTAGTCACTCGTCAGTAGCCACCGTGTTGACTTAGAATGCAATATAAACCCTTGACGTGTGCACTTGAGTTAATTCGAGTACGCTAAACAGTTCCAAATATGCACATTAGATATAATTATAGACATGTATGTGTCTTTCTCATACTTAAACTCAAATTTATGACATTTCTGTAAACGACATGTTTGTCTTTCTCAAACTTCTTTGATATTTTTTTGCTATTTATACCTGTTAAAATTATTTTTATAAAAGGGTTTTTGTAACTAATTGTAAATTGAATAAAACCTTTTCTTACAATAATATGTATTTGAGGATGAAATCTGATTTACTTTATTAAGGAAATTTTTAGTAAATTTCATTTTCTTAGCCAACTTATTTCTTTTAAAACATGCATTTTTGTGTATTATATAATTAAGTTTCTATCTAAAATTATGTCTGGATTTTTTCTTCATTAAAATCTTTCAGGATTTTACAAATTATCTTGCCATTATTCATTATGTACTTAATAAGGAAAAATATATTTAAATATAAATAATTTCTGTCCTAATAAACATATAATTGTTTTTAGCTACAGTTCGGAAAATGCATTGAAATTTGTATCGGGACAGGATTTTAACATATTATGAATGTGTTTTTTACTGCCACTATGTTATATATTTATCTTTCATTCTTTTAACATTATGAGTAGAAGTCATAAACAGTTTGTCACAGTAAAATTAATTTTTGTTTTATATTCAAATTTTACTATTATATTGATTCTGAAAATAATAGGTTAGTTTGACAAGCCATTATTTCACAATTTTAAAGCATTGAACAGTTTTGAAATATTTAAAACTTTTCTAAAATGTTAAATTATTAAAAATATTTAATTATTGTAAGTGATTAATATTTCTTAGACTATTGGAAACAAAAAGTATAAAATTTAAAATATATCTCTTTGTTGAATTTTAATAATTATTTTTATGGCTAAACCTGGAAAAAACCCAACTTTTTTTAAATATTAACATTAAGATGTTTTTTTAAAAAATAACTTTAGCTCTCAGACCTAAATCCATATGAACTTTTATAGAACATATGAACATTTACAAGATATTTCAAGACTCTATCTTGAACAGGAAAAACGCCTTAGGGATTAGAAAACACTCTCATTTTCAAAATTAAAAATCTGAGAAAAACATATTTAAAATTTGTAAAGGCATAAAAAAAATTCCATTGCCTGTAAAGCTTTAATTTTTCAATCTGTTACTATCCAACTTATGCTCTACATGAAAATTCTACTTGAAATAAATATGACTGAAATATCTTTTTTTTTTAATTCAAAATATTCTAAGACATAACATTAAAAACAACTGTTAATTTGATCAATTATTTACTTTTATCAGAACCTTATATATTCACAAGAGTTTTAAATGCAAAATATTTATATAGAAATTAGTAGTTATACAAACGTAATCCAGAAATCACCAAGTTTGTAAACAATATCTATTTTTTTCTCAGTTCCTCATCGTGGCAGTTAAGTAAGTTTAAGTTTTTGTTGCATGACTTTAAAATACTGCAGTGTAGTACTACAATAGATTTATTATAATGTAGTTTGTGGTACATCAGGGAAATATTTAGTTCATTCTGCAACATTTGTATTCTGTAGTCTAATTGTAATATTACCTGAAAAAGCTGCATTTTAAATTTACCATTTTTAGTCATATTCCATCCCTTTCAAGTATTATTTATCACAGTAGCCTGCGTACATTTTGGTCATGGCATTTTTCAAAAGGAAAAAAAATTAATGAAAACAAAGTTTTAATTAAGTAAATGTGAGAAAACTCAAAAACTTAAAAACATGAGTAAACAGAAATGATTTTAGAAACTAAAATTGAAGTTAATTGGTGTTTCACACGAAATATTGGATTGTGTTAAAAAATATTTTTAATTAATTCAATCTAGGAATGCAAAAATGCTTTAAAATGAAACCGAATTTAAAATCAAAACTCATAAAATTAAAATTTCTTAAAACCTAATTGGTTTTTAGATCAGAAATTGAGTAAGTTTTCCAAATATATGAAATATATATTTGCAATAAATTGGGTGAACTTTCTGTTGGCCGTGAAGTGTAGAAAATGTCCATTTCACAATCCTCGCCCTAGGCCACAGCTGTGAATGAGAAACCTCCCGTTTCGAAGAACACAGAGACCGTAAAGCCATAAAACCATCCCCTGCAAAACCAATCAGGACCTCCTGCGGCTTTAACAGGGGAAGGCATTAAACTGCCGTCCGTTTTTGAAGCAGATCGGAATGTTTTATCGGAACATTTTCGGATAAGCTAGCTTTGAAAAAGTAGATCGCTTTCGAAGTGAAATTCAATTAGCGGGTCATCCAGTCAGAGGATTAAGTCTAATAAATGTATTTCTTACATCTTTTTGCTCCTCTTCATTCTACTCGACATCAAACCCTTTAAAACTGGTTTGTGACTACCATCCTTTTTTTATAGTGATTTTTTGTCCCCACGCTGTCTACCTTCCTCTCTCTGAAATTGTTCAACGAATTCGGCAACACACTGCATACGCTTATTGTATCACATTCGGTACAAATTATCGATAATGTAACATGGAGCATACACAGTAGTGAAAAGCCTTTAAAGCAATGAGAAGCTTGACATCTTTGGGAAAAGGAACACGAAACGTTCCTCCATCCTATTTCGAAAGTTATTTGGGCCTTGAAGTAGAGAGGCCTGGATTGAGAGGAAGCTGCCTAATTAGTGGACTAAAAGAATCAGTGAGTTAACACTCTATTCGCTGCCTTGAAGTTATGGAATATAAACTGAATTGGAAACAATGTTTGTCTGTGTGGGTTGCAGATTGAGAATATTTTTAAATTATTTAAATTATTTTAAAATTATTTTTAAATTTATTTTACCAAAAATTTTTACTTAAATACAATGTATTTAGTTTTTAAATTCCTACTATTATCTCACAATCTATCTCCATATATTTATTTATTTATTTATAATAAGGGGAAATTTCAATCGTTAATAAAATACATTTTTAAGCTCTCAATTGAGCTGAAATTTTATATACATGATATTTTGGATGGCAATACAATAATATAATAATAATTATAATGAAAATTATTTGATTAAAACTCATTATTTAAAGAATTACAAATAAAACCACGTTGACATCATTTTTGGTGACTTAGCGACCCTTTTGGTGACTTGAGTCAAAACTTGAAAAGGTTTTTATCTCACGTTTTAAAGTATTCAGTTAAGCTGAAATTTATATACACGATTGTTTTGGATGACAATACGATACTTTAATGATAATTAATAAAAATTAATTACCACTTAATGTTGTGATTTTGTCTTATGTATATACATATTTATATATTATTTGTAACTATTTAATAAAAAGTAGCTAAAATAAAGTTTTCCTTTGTTGATCTAAGTAGGAATACATTTAAATTTTTTTATTACTGGTTAAAAAAAAAAATAGTGGTAATTCTTGATGACTTTTTCAAAATATTTTCTTTAAATATGGTACATTAACATTGCAACAGAATTAAATATTTCCCTGTTGGAAATATATCTCTAGTTTTAACTTACTGGCACGGGGACAAAATCTTTAGAAATTTACTATCCTGTTCGAACTAATTGGGACAAATGATAAAAAACCATTATTTTCTAGCTTTTAACCATTACAATCCTTAAATAGACAGAAAAATCTTTATATTAGTACAGGTATGTCCCCTCCTGCAGCAGAAATTACCTCAACTCGTTTTGGTATTGACTTTAATAGTGCAGCACACAAGTTCTTAATTTCGTCATCGTGGAACAACACTTGTATAAAATTTTTATCATTCGTTCTATTGTCGTGCAACTCATCTTATGTGAACTATTCCTGAGAATATGTAATAAATTCTCAATAAAATTTAGATCTGATTAATTATCTGGCCAATTAAGCACTTTTATTTATTTTATTGCATAAAATTCGAACCAATATCGACATGTGACAAAAAGCCAAATCATGCTGAAATGTTCCATCGATGGAACAAATCTACTGCGTAATATTTCTATGTGTTTGATATAATTCACATTGCCTTTAAAAGAACTCAGCTTTCAGTGCCATTTGTAATGGAAAGCAACAAAATATCAGTTTAGAAGGGCGTTTCGCAGTCTGCTGGATATGATCTAGCAACAGAGTTTAAACTTTACTTCGTCTAACTACACTTGATTTGTATCCCTGAACAAATAAAAGCATTTCATCGTTGAAAAATCACCTTTTTCTAGTCGTTAACTGCCCAGGATCAATATTTCTACCCTAATCTAAACGGTTTTTTTTTGTTTTTTTTTAATTTTCTGAGTTAGAAATTGTTTTTTTTCTTCAGTCTTGATGTCTTACAGCTAACTTCCAGAACACCTTTTTGTACAGTTGAGTACTAACATCAACATCATAATCCAATAAATCCCTTCGAAGGTCTACGCTTGTCTGACTGATTTATTTGGCTATTTTGTATTAGAACTTTATAAGTTCTTGGAGTAATTTTCTGTTTAAGCCCACATTTACTTTTTCATTTCGGAGACGATGATCAGGAATCTTGAAATGTTTCAAGAAGTTCTTAAAATTCTTGAAACACTTGATTTGCCCACACCAATTACCATAGCTATATCTATCATGGTCATAGAAGTCTGTTCATTATGAGAGATTATTTTAGAATGCTTCCTCTGAGTAATATCCACCTCTGCACAAGAAAAAGTAACACGGATTACATGGAATGCAAAATTATAGCCACCAGATACTACACTGAAAGGCTCAAAACTGAACTACTAATATAGTAAAACCAATCAAACGGGGAAGTGTAGTCAACGTCAATCCTTCACATTACTTTTTGGAGATATAACTGGCTTGAGGTGGTTCGGGACATAACATAATCATATATTAACTGGGAGAACACAAATTTTATCCCAATCAATTCGAGCAGTATAGTATTTTCAATTGCTAAATAAAAATTAAATAAAGGGGTGAAAATTGACTGTGGAAATTAAAGAGCTATGAGGAAATAAAATCTAAGCACATTTTTGCTTTAGTAAGTCACACACATAAGTCCCGTCCTTTCTAAATCAAGAAGTGAGGGCTACAAGATTGTTTGGTACTTACATAGCGACCTATTGGTAACATTATGTGAAATGAACCAATGATTGCCAATTCAGCGTATACGGTACATGCGATATTGCGGTTGTCAGCTTTGTTATCTTAAATGCTGGCGATTGTTGCTATAATACATATGTACCGAACATTTTTAGTACAATCGAAAGCTTGATGATAAGCTAGATATCAATAAATTTAAAACATTACGTAGTCATGAAAAATTCTAAAATTCTCAGTGAATCGGCTGAGTAACTACAAGAATCAGAGTATAACTTTCATCACTTTTAATAAGTTATACTAAAATCAAAAGAAAATTTAACCCTTTATCTACAGACGGTACTTATAAGTACCACTTACTTTAAAATTACACAGAATACCCATTTTTAGGAATACTCTGACGATACTTAGCACGAATATTCTTTTAAATCCACTCTTTAAAGTTATATGACAGCACGGGTTCTATGATGAATATTTTAGCGGGGAGGGTGAATAGTTTTATATCAGAAATTGCATTTTCAGCTAACATTTTTATCGAATTGCGAAGATTGTCATTTTTTGTTCGGAAAAAGTAGTTAATGTCAAAAGGTGTCTTATTTTTTTTGTATGTTAGTGAATCTCTTAGGAAACAAATTAACTATTTATTTTAAGTGAACAGTGTATATAATTAATTTTACAGTTGAATATATTTAATTAATTAATTAACTCTAACGAATTAATTTTCCCAAATTTCAGAATTTCTTCATGTATATCACTTCATTTTTAATATAGTGATTCAAAAAAAATATTGCATGAAAAAAACTGTAGTAAATCATAATGTTGAAGATAAAAGGTTAAAATTCTTGAGAAGGCATTTGCTTAAGTTTCATTTTAAATTTAAACCAAAATAAATTAGCTGACGATAGTATCACACAAATATTCTAGGATAAATATTGTGTAAGAAATATTCTGGAATAAAAATTTCTTACAATATTTTGAAAAAAATACCCGCTTTTTTACTTCATTTTTTTCTCTTTGGTTCTCATATATATATTTCTCTTAGTGTTTCAAACTCTCCGCACGTTTCAAAAAGATGAAGAAAAACAGTGGAGAAAAATTTACTGTCTGAAACTGAAATATTTACTTTTCTATTTCTTTCTGGAACGTGACTGGTAAACGTGTTGGTTTGTAGTTCAGCCTCAACAGTTTTGATAAACAAGTCAATTCAAAACGTCTTTCAAATTCTCACTCTCGACATGAGGTCTCCATCTTAGCTGTTGAATGCTGCGTGCATTGAAAAACAGAAAACGCTTCAAAACTCTTCTTTGTGGTTTGTTTCAGATGCTGCCAAAATTTTGATTTATGGGATTGTGTCCCCATAAAGCTAGACAATATAACTCTTGAGGTAGTGGATTCTGTGAGCATAAAAAAGAATATTTTGTCTTATATTTTAAGCTTATATGCTTGTGCTGTAAAAATCTTCGTCGACAATTTTAGTCTTAAAATATTGAAATAATTTTAAATAGTGAGTGGTTGAATAGGTATTTTAGTTCCAAAATATACAAAACGTATTTATTTATGTTGCTTTAGTATTTCCTTTTTGTGATAACCAAAAAAAATTTTTATTGAAATTTTAACATTATAAATGCATAACTATACCTGATTATTTTATTAATTTTAAAGTGACTGACTACATTTGGAAATGCGTAAAAATGAATAATTTTTTGTTATACTAATTTTCCCTTGACTTAGAGTATACATATAAAGTTGTTTTAAGAACATTAACACACATACTTACACACACGTACACAAAATTAATGCAATTTTATGGGAAAACAAAGAAAAAAGAATAATTTTAAACCATTTTCCTTTTGTGAAAAATGCTTTTTTAATAATACTTTGGGGCAATTACGTATTATCTCAACTTATTGGCGAAGTTATAGGAAATGAAGCACATGACCTCTAATTCAGCGAGTACAACACATCGGAAATTGAGGTTGCCAACTTAGTGTTTTTTAAGATAATACGTAAGTACCAAATTTTTAAAAAATGAAATATTCTAAAATAATTTAATTTATCAAAAATAAATAAAAAAAAACCAATTTTCTTTTCTTTTCTTTATATATACTCTAATGAAACTGATTTTACAAAATTTCTAATCATCTTTGAGATTTAAATATTTTATACAACTACATGTTCTTTTCCCTGCAAATAATGATTTTATTTTTCACAAAAAGTGAATTTAAATTAGCATTTGTTCCTCTCTTTTTGCATTGAAAAATATAAAAATCCTTTAAGAAATGTTCACAAGATCATAAAAACCTACTTTATATTAAAAGTTGTGATGTGATATGTTAAAAAAAAATTATGATTTAAATACATATGTTAAAATTTATTCCCGAACAACTTACCTTATTTTTTTTATTTCTTATTGTTACTTTATAATATATTTTATTTAAGAAAACGATTTTTGTTTTACAAATCTTCTTTCGGTACATATTATCGGCAACGTTCAAGCTAACTCGCCAAGTTGGCAACCCCGATTTCGTATGTGTCGTATGCGCTGAATTGGCAATCACGTGCTTTGTTTCATATGTTTCCAATAAATTGCGATAAAATACGAATATCAAAATTTTCAGCTATTTTTACTAAAAGGATCAATTTTGATGTGTATGATGTAAACTGCAATTGCTGTTCGCTTGAATAAAAGTATAAAATGTTATATATTCTGAAGTTTCTGTTTGAAATTTTTTTGTATGTTTGAAGTTTTTAATTGAAAATAATTGCTCTCTCACACACACACAGTGTTGAACGTTTCAATTAATCGTTAACAATTGGTTGCCTTATTTATATTTCTTTATAAAATCGTTATTAGTTGTAATTAGACTGTATTCATAATTAGTATAATATAAATGAATATCAGTGTAAGAAAAAGTTGTGGATCAAATTAATGGAATTGACTTAAAAGTATTTTGTAATGAAATGATGCAAAATTTAGGTTTTTATTGCTGATTTAAATTTTATTGTATACATATTACCTATGAATACATTAGTTATTAATACTAAATATCTCCTACTTTAAAATATTTTGATTATAGACTATAAGTAGTATAAATATAAGTGTTGTTGAAATATATGAGTATTTGCTCTGGCTTTTAAGGAAATCGGTTTCCGCGATACCGCTAAATTTTAAAGGGAGCTTTTTTATATGTACGTTTTTCTTAAACACTGTTAAATATAAAAACTTTAATAATTAGACTTTTGTATTCCTACTGAAGTGAGGATTTCAAAATATATTGTTTAGTTTTTTTTACACAAATGTGCAACGTAAAAGTAGCACTAAGAAATTTTCAAAAATTTCAATTTTTGTTACAATAATAGCTCTCTAGCAAAATATTTTAAAAATTTCTAAGAAATCTCACTTCAGTATTTATAGTTACATATCAGTAACATGAAGAAAAAATTACAAGTAAATCCATACAATACATTCTGAGAAAGGGTGCACGCAGTTTTAGACACATGATTTTGTGAAAACTGCATTATTAATATGAAATGTCACTCCATCACAAAAATTATGATTTACAAAATGTAGTTGCCCCATCTTACTATACAATAGCATATTCTCACTGTATTTTAAGTAAAATAGGAATCAAAAATGTATTATACATTGCCCTGAAAATGTATACATAGCATTTTTCACTTTTTGTCTAACAAGATATTTTGTAGAACTTGCATAAGTGTTCTCAAAATTTTCTTGGATTTTTGAAACATTTTTACTTTTCATGCATTATAAATATCAAAGTTGACCATAAAGCATCATGAATATAATGTGAAAATGTATCAATATGGCTTTGGTATGAATATGTGGTTGCATTTGTGTATACCTGATAATACGGCATTTAGAAAGTTTTCATTAGGTTTTTTGTTGCTGCAGACACACATTTCTAAGTTTTACACTTTAAAAGTTACTCTAAACTAGACAAATTATTTTTAATACAGCCAAAATAAAACTGCTTTTATGTTTTTAAATATGAAACATATGTATTTTTATGTATGTAATAAGCTTCTCACAAATACAATAAACATCACATTTGATGTATGACCTAATACATTTTTTTCAGAATCTATTAAACATAAAGACTCAATATTTTGACTGCATATTAATTAGACATTTATATTTATACTGAAGGGAAATTTTTTAAGTATATTAATTAGTTTTTTTCAAAGACAAACTTTTTTAGTTCATCGAGCATCATTATGAAATAATTGAAAATTGTCATTTTTTGTTATGATATCTGCTTTACAGCTAAAAGTTCTTCAGAATCTTTCAAAAACGTCTCTTTAGTATACACAATTGCATTTTATAAAAATCTTATCTTGTTAAAGAAAGTATTGTATACTACTTATTAATCCTAGTTTTAACTTTATTATGGGCCAATAACAAACGTTATCTTCATTATCCATTATTAGATATGAATTTTTTTATATATTTCGAAGCATTTTTGCTTATGTTATATTCATTAGGTATATAACTATCAGTATCTTTGTTGATCACAATCCAATATTCAAATTTGTTTCTTGAATGATAAGCAATTATAAAATTTCCAATTTCGCAAATAGTTTTACCCGCAGCATTTTTTTACACTTTATTTAAACAAACGAAGATTTAGTCATCATTAATAATAACTAATTAAAACTAAATTTTTAGTAAAGAATATACCTAAATTTCAGTAAAAATCCCTAAATATTAAATATTACGTTGAAAACACTTAAACTGCTTGAGAAATACAAAATTGGCTCCAAAAGCTTTTATCAAATCTAACAGTTAAACTTGAGTTATTATACAGTTATCTCTGAAGTTAATTGCGTGTGAATAAATGAAATAAGTACAGACTTGTAACTTTTAAACAGGTTCAAAAAGACAATGTTTATACTTTTAACTGTAAAAATGGCCATTGTAAAACACAGCTGATTATTTTTTAAAAGTCTCTCTCATTTAGACATACTTATAATGTATAAAATACCCAAATGTTATATCAATGAAAAGATCATGAATTTGAGATTTTAGAAATATCAAAATCTTAAAATAGATAATCTGAAGATTTTTAGCTTACAGACTGTTCTTAACTTAAAGAATTGAACAAGTGGTCATTCTTAATTTTGTCTGGCTTCTTTCGAGACAGAAAGAGTTCTCGAAGCATAAAAATAAGAATAAATATAGGTTGAGACTCTTAAGAAAATTAATTAGTCACAAATTAAAGTTTATATTGATAAATACATAGTTCGTAAAAACAAGACCCTAATTGTTTCGTATTTCGTCAGTAGTGAATAAATTTTAATTAAGTAAACCACTATTTTATACTAAGACGATAGATATATACTATTTATTTTCATTATTCATAAAACTTTTCCTCCCGTAAAATAGAAACACTACTTTCAATTCACAGAATTAACAACTTAAAAAAGAAGCGTTGGTCTATATGTCTTTTTAGGAACTTGTTTTTCTATACCAAAAAGAAAATGAAATTAATTTTTCTATTTCGTCGATGGCACCTTGCAAAAGCAAAAGACTGAATAATTTCGATACACGCGTGATCCACCATTCTCGATTTCATTTTTTGAATAAATATATCGATAAATAAAACCTCATCATCATTAACGGGCTTCCATTTTGGTTAAATACATACATATTTATTCGACAGAGGCTCGCAAGCCGATCGAATACTTGGCTCGTAAATGTCAGATAATTTTCAACCAAGTAGTTACGATCAGTTTGGTTTCTTTTGTCAAATTCAATACTTTTTCCGTTACTATTATTTTAATATTTTTACTTTTACCAAAGTTATCTCCCATTTTCTCCTGTTACATCCTTCATCAAAACCAGGTTTGGATAATTTAACTGTTGCAAGTGTATTTTTTCTAATTGTATTTGCTGTGAGAAAAGGAAAATAAAAAGTGAATGGAAAAATGAGAAAGATATAGAGGAAGTTTTTAGTAAACGTTAATTCTATCAGCTTGGGAATTTAAATACATATACAGCCGAACCTCTATATAAAGAACATCAATATTGCGAATTTTTCTATATAGTGAACTTTTCCCTGGAACCTTCGACATTTCACGATTTTCTTCGTAAAATAACCTCTCTATAGCGAAGTACATTTTTTATGTAACGAACTTTTTCTTTTATGATTTAATTTTTCTTCTCCCTTTTTTTAAGGTATTTATGAAAAAAATCATGTTATTCTCCCTTTAACACATTTTATGATGATCATAAATCTTGAACTGGTTTTATTAGATCCTAACTCATCGACAGCGGTACAGTTCTGGACGTTTCCTCCAAGAAGTACAACCTTTAACCCTCATTGCCCAGTTCACTAGAATTATTTTCGATATCCTCTATCACCCTCAGTGGAGTTGTCCCACTTCATAATTATAAAGTAGGTTGTGTTTAATATTACTTGTTTGCTTTAAATTATAAAATGTCCTTAAAATTCCCTAATTTTAGTACAAAATTAGTTTCTTAATATTGAAAGAAATTAATTTTGGCTAAAAGAAAAAGACTTCGACATTCTCTTTTCCCCTTGCATTTTTTCTTTCTTTTTTGATGGGTAAGATATATAAAATAAACATATATTAATTTAAAAAAAACGTGAACAATATTACTTTTTTAATATATAGTGTTTATGAATTTAAAATTTGTTTTATGTGGTTTGTAAAGTATATTAAAAGATGAACCTCTATATAACGAATTTTCCTTATGTTAAACTTCATGTCGAGATTTCGCGACTTCGTTATATAGAGGTCTGACTGTATTTCATTGATATAAATGTGTGTGGGTTTTTTTCAGACAAAAAAAGGGAATTTTCACGCAGAAAATAAGTTAAAACAACATATTGTCAAATTTCTTTTTTTTTTCTGTATCAAAATGTAATACCATTTTTTTTACACATATTTAAACTCAAACTGTAGGGGATCCATTGTGAACCTGATTAATTATTTAAAAAAATAACCAAGGTTAAAAATTTATTTTTCCATATCTTACTTTTCTTCACGTAACCGGTTTTACCGATTTATCTAATATTTATGCAGCTTTTTTGTACCACTTGCATTAAGAAAAAACGGTGGCCAGCTCAGGATATGGTCAAAAGGATTGCAACAAATCACCAATCCGGTATAGTGGTTAGCGACGCTGAATGCTGCGCCGTAGGTGCTGGGTTCAAGTCCCGAAGGAGACATGGTTATTTGTAAATGTATAGTGGCATGGGTGTACTATAAATAGCTGTCAAGCCACAATACCTCTCGTGAGGTTGGTGGAAGTGAAAGAAAGGTAGGAGACCCCTGACCTATCTAAATTGGAGTTGAAACAAATCAAATCGTACTGTCACCTGCATGGTGATAAAAGCTACGGTTAAAGACTGGCGCCACCTAGCCCTTTGTAATGAGGAATTTCGAGGAGCCTCGATCTGGTGGCATCAGTAACAACAGCAAGAACATAATTGCAATAATATGTAATTGTAGCAAATAAGGTAAAATACCTGGGGCGTACCGAATGTATGTTTTATCATTTTTTTAAAGAGACGATTGCTTATCAGGCGGAAAAAAGGAATGGTCATAAGAAACCCACATCCGTTGATGGTTAAATTAACCCGTTCAGGACCATGATCACACATGTGTGATCTCAAGCGTTTCTCCCTCCAGGGCCCGCGGTATTATGTATGTGATTGCGCTTTTCCTATTTTGAGGCTCATAATCACACCGGTGTTATCGGAGTTTGGTACGTTTTTATATTAACTTTTAAATGCACTAGATGGTGGTTAAAGTCCTTTTTTATGAATTATGTTTCACAGAACTTTGAACTTTAATATGTATTTTCGGCTCCGAGTTTTTTTTTAATTAGATCTGCAACATAATGATTAATAAAAAGTAAAAAACGATGTATTTTAGCTTTTATTTAAAATATTTGCATCAGTTAAAGCCACAACAAGTTTATGTGAGAGTAAATTTTATCGTTTGGGAGTTGAAACACAGTATTTTGTAAGTTTTGCGTCTATTTTACTTAATCAATCATCATGGTAAAAAAAAGTAATTTTTTTATTAAAATAAAAACGTTTTCTTTAAAATTCGTAATTTTTTTTAATATAGCGAAAAATTTTGTATTGCATATTTTCAGATATTATTGATGATCGTAAATTGCAAATTTTAGATTATTTGATTGCATTAAAGATTTGATATGAATTTTTAAATAAGATTAGGCAAGGCGGAGAAATTTGTCCGATCCCGTGCGTAGGGGAGAACCGGGCAAGATGAAGATGTTAACAGATTTTGTTGTTTATTAATTTATTTTTAAGGATAAAAAAATTATTTTTAAATGAAGTGTCAGAACAGTCCTTTGTAGTATTAACTACATTACCATTTAATTTTTCAAATAAATAAAAACAAAATATAATTTTATTTTTTCTGAACCTTAACAAATTGTCATCTTGTCCCAGTACTGGGGCAAGATGACAGCACTGAGAAAGGTTGAATATATTTTATCTTTTGAATATGTTACATGGTTTAGCAAATGATAACTGTAACATCTTACAATTCATCAAACTAAGCATAAGGCATTTTAACGTAATATTGAAGTGTTTAGTTGTGCAGCTAACAATAGTCACAAATAAAAATACTGTTTTTATAATTGGAACATTCCTCATGCCACCACTCTTGGCATTCACAGCAATTGATTCATTCTTCTGTTGGAGGGTCACAATATTCCTCTTCACAAGTAGGGCATATTATAACACCATCTTTTGAAGGTGATGCAATTGGACTGTTTGGCTTGGATTTTATAGAGGCCTACAGGAACTTAGTGTGAGTTTTTTTTACTCCCTTTTTAGCTTCACGGGCTTCTCTTCTCTGTTTTTTTTAAAGTTTCCTGTTCTGCTTTTCCCTTTGTTCTAACATTTCCTTGATGGGTGTGCTTGTAAGAATGCTTGAGCTCCCTTTTTTGCTTTTTCTTTTCTTCTCACATTGTGTTGCTTTAGGCAATGATTTGAAATTAAAAAAATATATCATGCTTCTCTTTAGTGCATCGTAATCAGCATTTTCCAAAAGTTCTGGTTCTTCTGGAGGATTTCTATGTTGGTTTTCCACAACCGGGTCTGAGAATTAGCTCTATTATTCTTAGTTTCATCGCCAACAATATTATGGTCAGTAGCCTTTGAAGCAGCAAAGTCATCTTCGATAAAAACAAAGAGGATTTTGAGTCTCAATGACACATTTTTTAAGCCCTGTAATGGCATTTCTAACTGTAGCTGCTCTGAAGTAAGCAGTGTTCAAATGCTCACCAATATTTTTGTCTATGATAGTTTGTCCACGATGAAAGACCATAAAGTTGTTAGCAGATGGCAAAGGTTATTTCCTCTAGTTGCCCCCTTTCGAACGACACATTCCCCGATTTGATGCACCCCTTAGCCTAAGAAGAAAGAGAAGCGCAAGGTCGAGTAGATAAAAACACAGAAAAATTAGTGTTACAGGATTTAATAGAATAGACAACATAGTTAGTTTGATAAATTCCGAAACACGGGGAAAGATGGCGAGCTCGTCATCTTACCCCGGACTGCCCGTTTAAAACTATTCATTTCCATTTCCCTGAAGGAGGTCTATTAATTGACATTTATTTGAGGTAAAAAGTAGCCTTTAAACTAAATTACTCATAAATATTAAAGATAAACGATTTATCTTGCCTGCATCTATAGCAGAGCTTATTTACACATGCATAAAAGTTATATCAGGGCAGCTGTAAACAATCAAATTTACACAACTAACACAAAAATGGCAATTTCAGCTTCTCTATACTATTTTTAACGAACGGCCAATAGGAGAGCCAATAGTGTTCGATTGGTCCTCCTACCTAGCGGAAGATGGAAAAATTAAGGCATTCGTTATCTTGCCCCACCCTTCATCTTGCCCCGGTCTCCCCTACGTATACTCTCAGAATATAAGGGCCTGGGGAAACGCTTCTTTCTTCATACGCCGGTCCTGAAAGAGTTAAGGAGATGGTGAACCTACAAAATATTAAATTTTGGCAAAATTGCGATTTCGATTTCTTTATACTAATAAGATTCCTTATTATTCATAGAATAATTATATCAAAGGATTTTGTCACTTTAATATTTCTTTTATTTTACTCAAATAAATATTTAAAATGCACTTTTCTTAGTTTGTAAATTTTACCTTTTCATTGTTACGTAAAATGTTTCTTGCGTTTCAAATTATGTTATTTCTCTTTAAGATTTTCACAACTTATATAAGAGGATATAATTCACAAATTTGTGAATTATTTTTCTAAAGAATTTAACGGATAATATTTTGTGTTGTTTTGAATACCTTGAATGTGTGAAAATTGGTGAGATATTTCATATAATATAGACAATTTATCTTTTCCCCTTCAAATTTTGTTCTGAATTTAAAATCCATGCGCAGATATATTTTATTGTAGTTCATCTATGTATAAAACAAAAATTATGTACGTATCTTAAAAACTAATGCACTAGCAACATTTTTAAAAATAATTTTAAAATTTAATTGAAAATTCAGTTTATAAAACAGGTTTTTTTAAAAAAAAATCTATTTGAATTATGAAATATATAATAATTATTTACTACATTGATTCCATTTTCAGATGATTAAGATAATTTAAGAAATTATAGTTTAATGATTCACCGTCCCTTTAAGAAAAGAGTGAGTGAATGAATATTAACGTTGCACTCTTCAGCTGCGAGAGAGCTCTTGGAGACCGACCTCGGCATTTTGGACCATGGTCAAGTGACAAGGACGGCACCTGAGCTGGCAGCCGTTCTTCTAACTACCACACCATGCCAAAAGGAGGAAGCTTGAGCTCTCGACAGATTTGATGTACATCCTTCCCCTACACGGCAGGTCTTCAGCGGTACTCGGCTCAAACTCGCGACATGTCAGCTACGCTCCGATACCTTAACTACTAAGCTACCCCGGCCACATGTAAAAAATACAGATGTCACGTAAGATGAATGGCGCATTCACAGATGAGCCGAAAAAGAGACATTGGCAGTGAACCAGTGTGCTCGAAGGGTTTCAAGCACAATCCATGATGGTAAACCAGTGCTTCTCAAACTTTCAATACTGGCGCCCCCCTTGTAGGTTACAATTTTTATCGCGCCATCCTTATACACTAATAATGCACTGAATGCAATAATAATGCACTTTGGCGCTAAAGCTACAATAGGCGATCTTAATTATAAACCATGCAAATTAGTCACATAAGTATTAAATTTGGTATACTACTTTTAAGCAAAAAATAAATAAATAAATAAATAAAAGAAAAGGATAATTATTATGTTACTTTTCGTTTCTCTAATTTTTAAAATGAACATATTGCAAAATGCAGTGGCTGTTTAGAAGACAATATATAAGTATATGATAAATAAAAAAAAATAACGCAGAGTGTCAAATTCTAATCATAAGCATTCCTTATAAAATGTTCGCATTGCAAGGCAAGCCCATGGAAGTCATTAATATTAGTAAACTTGTTCTTAATTTAGTATTTTAATTAATTAGTTATAAAATACTCTGTGCAGCATTGATACATTAAAACTCTACCGGCTGAAGTTTTATTTTTTTGCACGAGTTCATTTATAAGAAAATAAAACAATATTTATATAAGAGCTGAATTGTAAGGAGATCAAAGCCAAGTGCGCGACAATGTTTACAAAAATGTAAAATGATTTTTTTAAAAAAATGGTTGCTCAAATTATAATTAGTTTTAAGCGAATTGTAATTTTAAGTCTCACATATATTGCATTTATAATTGATGTTAAATAATGAACAATAATATAAAATTCCGATGAAGAATAATTGTATTATTTTTAATACTTAAAGCAAAAAGACTTCAACATGATTTAACCTGGGAGCAGGCGGGTACTCGATACGGTCGAGCGGGGTTATTGAGTCAACCCAATCCTTTTTTTTTAATAATTATTTTTTTTGTACATGATACAAATCGTGATTCCAGTGAATAATTTAACTAAGAGAAAGTTTACTTACCTACTTTGCAAGGACTTTTCAATTCTTCTTTGGTAACAAATAAACAGTTTTGACAGAATTAAAGATTTCGTAATCTGTGTGTCTCGCGCGACCAATTCCGGGTAAAAAGTATATTCATTGTGATAATAGTATGTTACTGCTAAAAAAGTTGTGCAAAACTTTTTTCGTTATGCTTTATATGTTTGAGAATACTGATAAAAATAAATCTTGGCGAAGTAATCCTTCAAAGTGTGCTCTCCGTAGTTTTCCAAATATCATAAAACTCTTTGTCAGGGAAAAATGCGCAATAGAGGAATAAATTACTCACAGTTTTTCTAAATGAGAAACAAACACATAAGAGAGGGGTCATAGCTAACTGTACCAATAACTTAGGAGGTAAAAAAGATTACAGCTATAATGTGCAGTATTTCAAAAATAATGACAGTAATGAATTTTTTATGTTCCTAATTTTTTTTGATTCTGTGTCTAGGATCTGTTTTTCTCTGCAAACTTAGTATGTTAGGCTTAAAAAGAAACCATAATAAATAAATATCTCATCAAGGGATTACATCAAATCAAATATAAGTTTTTTTATTTGGTTCTAGGGTCAAAGATAGCGAGTTAGGTATTGAAGAATTTTTATTTTTGATTACTTAATATCACGCGCACGTGCCTATAAACTATACCAGAGTAAAAGTGCACTTTTTATTATGTCTGAAAGTATTTTGTTTTAATTCATTCCATTAAACTAATTATTTTTTTCAATCTTTTTCGATATGCTTCCACCCCAAAGTTTGAGAAACACTGTGGTAAACAGACGAACCCATACCAATTGAAGTTTTTTCGCTATCCAGTATGAATGGACACATAAGATGAGTATGTATGACATGGCATCTCTGAATTCTTAAAGACTGTGTACGGAAAATAAGTCATATCTTGTCAAGTATTGCTGGAATTGCATGTTCTGTGAAGTAAAGTAGTTTATATAGAAAAAAATCAAAATGAACGTCTTTCCACCTCTACGAACAAAAAAAATATTATTACAGGGCAGAACATGATCTGAGGGAAGTGTTACTCTACATGACGATGCTGACTTCTGAGAAGATGATTCTGAATCACTCAAGGAGCAGGAATTTGCCTCAGCCTGAATGAATTCATGGTACGGGCTAGATTGAATTGAATACATGTTAAAAATATATAACCACAAGTGATGATATTTCGCGGTGACAACCTTTATCCCAGCAACCAAAGCCACATCAATGACGTCGAAGTATCCCAGTTCATTTGTAAGGAGAAAATTATTTTAAAACAGACACAAAAAATCCTGATAAGGAGAAAGCTGTACAACTATTCCTTGAGTTACAGCGTACAGATGCTTACTAAAGTCGTTTCTTCTAACTGCAGTTAAATGAGTTTGTTTATACATAGCTTTAGTCAATGATGTCACAATGAATTTTTGGTGACAATAACTTTCCCAGGGGAAATTTTCTCTTCTGTGTACAATTTTTAAAATATTCTTGAAAGAAAATATGTGATGAATTCTCGCGTGCTTTTCGCCATAAACACAACTGCAGCTATTTAGTACAATGTTTGATAGGAAATCTTGTGAAATATCCATATTGTTAGGAAAAGATCATTAAAATTTAAGGTATGAGACTACCCCAAAATCCTCCTCTTGGAGAAAATTTTGGAAGTTTTTTTTATGTTTTATATCATAGCCCATACGCTTAAGACTCCAAAAATACTTTATTTTAGTTCCTACGATATTTAGAAGCTAAGTTATAGCTTATTTAGTAAACCGGAAGCGGAATTTTCAAAACAGGAAATGGGTGTTTAAAGATACATAAAAATGTAAACAAAAAGTTTGAACGTCTTTTTCGTGACTTTTAAGCAATACATATATATCTAATATTTATGGTAAATATAGATCAACGTATCCTTTACTTATTTATTAACCCTCTAAGTGGATACCTACCTCCTGAAAAGTTATTCCGAAAGCGTTAACTCTTATTTTGAAGTCCGCTTTAAAAATGCAACAGACTTCTTTCCTTCCTCCCTTTTAGAACTTGGGAGGTCAAACGGGGACAATTTTATGACCTAGTTTGGTTCCTTTGTCAAGTAAGAACCAAGAGATCAATCGTTTACAGCTAGCTGTCAAGTTGCCTTGGGCAATCTTCTTTCAAAGTTGTAGTGCAACTGTGTCGTTTCTCCTATATGTTTAGTCACAGTAAAATTAAAACAAAATGAAGGGTGGAAAAAAGGAAAAAAATAGTGTGTTAGAAGTTGAAAAATAATTATATTTTCTTCAAACAAAATTTATTTTTCTGTCATTTTTAAAAATTATATATATATATATATATATATATATATATATATATATATTGGTATTGCGATTTGAACCAGAAAAAAGCATCCTGTATTCATTTTTGAATATGAGAGTAAGAAAACGTGCTCACTTTCATGTTTTTTAAAACAAGTAATGAGGTAAAAGAGTAAAGGCCCTATCTCTTTTTTTAAACAATAAGCATACGATGTTGCAGACGGTGATATACATACACGATGATTATATTTATGAAATAAAACCGATCTTTCTCTATTCAATAATATTTTAATTTAAATTAACATAAAAAAGGATTTCGATACTTTTAATTTATTTTAATTAAAATCATATAAATGATATTTTTATGTTAACTGAATATTTTTCGGAAAAAATCTAAATTTTCATTCCTAGTGTTCTCCTTTTCGAACTTCTTGTATTAAATAAAAATTCCTTTTCTACATCGGCATTTGTGATGGACATAACACACATTCAGTCAATAATTTTTAATTTTAATGAGGGATATACTTCTTCAAATGCGCATGACAGTACTTCTAACCATTTTCTACTCAAGTTAAATTTCTTATCTTTCTGTTTCTTTTATTACAAGGAAAAATGTCACACATCGAAAACTACATTTTCACACAATTCAGTCATTACAAATTCTATTATGAGAAAAGTTCTCCCTAATTATATAATTTTGTCTTTCAAAACACTACACTTAAAACAATTTGTTCAGTGAAGTTAACCGACAATTCCACAATGTATTCATACCAAATTTTAAAAAAATTTAACACTTGAAAATGTATCCTGTATTAAATTTTTTCAGTATACACAAATATTTCCTACTGTAGGGATGATATAGTATGAGAGAGAGAGAGAGATGTGGTGTGCGGTTGTGAAAGAATGTTTTCATACGTGTAGACTATTTTGAAAATTTAAATATCACTGAAGCTGATCATATAACTGCAAATGAGCCTTATTTTAATGTGTGCTGGTATCAAAAGTAAAACACTTTACAATATTAAACAGCCTATGGGTTTATACTCAATATCAAACTATTCGCATAATGGCTTACAACTTCTATTCAAATTGTAAAGAAACTGAAATATAAATATATCTTTGCAGTCAAAAATATTTATAATATGTAAGTATTCTGTTGCTCCACTTATTTCTGTGCATTTTAAAAACTGTAGCTGAATGCAATTTTTTATATTTATAAACGAGGCATAACAGCTCACACAGTCGTAAAAATGTCCTTATCATTTTTAAATATACTACTATAAAACATATATGGATTGCAAGATCAGTTGTAAAATCCTAAAAGTTTTAGAGGAGCTAAAAACATGTAATTTTGGACTGATCAAATTTTTAATATAATACACAAATATACATGTTATTAAGCAAATATATTTGAAAAATCAAACTTCCTTCTGAAATAAACGTAATTGAAAGAAAAATGTTTAATTGCAAATGAGTGGAAATACATGGTTATCTAAGGGGTATCCCCAAAGTGAGGTAATCCTCAAACTTAAGACTCAAACTCAGTGGCACAACAATCCATGAGGGCCAGGAACGACTGTGCCCATCATAATACATGTGACCATTGGACACTGAAGTACATGAACAGATGTCCCGATTTGGTGGTCTGTCTGAAGACAGACCTTCAGTGTTTAAGACCCCAAGCACGCTTGGTACTCATTTATCGACCCAATGTAGCGGGGATGAAAGGCAGAGTCGACCTTGCCCAGCCCGTTAATAGAATCTCAGACCTGTGGTGTGGAAGCACTATACACTACCACTCCACCTTATTCGGTGAAAAATAAAACTTTATGTTAGAAACTTATATAATTCCCTAATGAATGAGGGAGTCCAAACTTTTTTTCATGTAAACTATTTAGACGAAAATGGTTAATTATGAACATTTCACAAGTTGCATAAATTAAAATTAATCGTTATAGTTTGTATAAATTTTTAAGGTTGCAAAAAAGTGTACTTCGGCTGCACGAATTAATTTTAAAAGGAATACCGTTACGAAAAAGTAGTACAAATGTATCTACAGTAGGGTTGGTTACCTTACATATTGTCAAACACAACAATGTATTGGAAGCCAATTCCACAATTCGTTGTTATAAAAATGTATGGAAAATTACAAGATTTATTTTTGCATTTGTAATTTATATATATATAATTTTTCCTGGGAACTTTAAAAGCTAGAGCGGCATCCATCAAAACCACGGTTCTTCCTCTGTTTTTAGAGATCGCCCCTGACTAAGCTGGCTCTGCCATAGTAAGTGAAAATGCCGGATTTTGTTTGTCAAAGATCATTTTATAGCACACTGCATTTTCATGTATTTTAGATGGTCGTTTTATATTTTCTACATCAATATCTTAATGTCTGAATTTAAAATTACATAAAATTCTTGACATTCGCATGAATGACCATGAAAAATTTTTTATTAGTATATGAATGTGTCATCAAACGATTACATGACTAATATTAACATATATTATTTTAACCATTTAATTAATATTAAGTATAACATAACGCACACAAATTTTCTGAACTTTAAAATAAATATTTCGAAAACTACTTCAGATATACTCAGAATTTTTCATTTCTACGCTTTAGCTTCTCAGTTTTGCTTCTATGTAAAACTTTATTGTATATTCCTCGTTTTTTTAGTATATTTTTTGCTCTTAGCATGCAGTTTTCAACTGAATTGTATGAAATCTTCGAAATATATTAAAAGATACCAAAAAAGCTATATAATAAAATTTGAAATTTTTATTATACTTATATTTTATTATTTTTATTATTTTTATTTAACTGCGCGATGCATTTTTTTTTCGAAATTTCAAATGGAATTTTTTACATAAAATTGCTAGCTTTATACGGTCGAGATTTCAAAAAAAATATCCAGATTTTAATTACTTATTCAGTTAGCCTTTAAAAAAGAAAATGTTGACGTATTTTGTATAAATAGATATTTTTGAACAATAATTCGAATGTTTTTGAATAGCTCGAATTTAAAATTGATTTTTATGTTTATTTATATGCATAATTCTCTACTGTAAATGTTTCCGTGTATTTTTGATTACTATTTAATCAAACATTCAAGTTATAAAAAAATGTGTGAAAATCTTCATTCATGTTGTCTTTGATGTCAACTGAAGTTCAAGCACTTAAAATTCAAATATAAGTCGGTGTATTTTAACAATATATAACTAGGCACTGTATTTAAACTTCCCTGAACACTTGGGCTTTGAAATCTAAAAAAAAAATTAATAAATCTTAATTAGTTTTTTTTCGTTATTATTTTTATCAAAGTGTAAGAAAATGTTTCAAATGAGTTGATGATATTTAAATTTATTCATTTTTAGTGGTTGGAAAATTGAAAAGGTTTCAAATTTTAAAGAGTTTGGTGTTTTATTAAATTTTTCGGTATCTTATAATAAAATAATCATGTTTCAAAAACTATTGTTTGATTAAAATAAGAAAAATGAAGCGAAAGAATATACTTAAAAAAAGATAATTTGTCTAACTATATAAAATAGCAGATTGCACTGACACGCCCCAAACTTGTTACAGTTTCAAATTAATATGAAACCAAAAGAGAATTGTAACATATTTTACTTATGTGTTGGGACTTTTCAAAACTTTTAAAATACGAGGTAACAAAAAAACACTTCCTGGGGTCTAAAGAAATTTCCCCCGATTTTTACGATTGCCCCAGGTTCAAAACATGGGGTTTCCTGTGAGCCATACAACTTCCTATCAGTGTCCTGTTGTGTTGCTTCCACCGTCCCCAATTATCTTTCAAGATGTTAAACCTTTAAAAGGGGGAAAGGATTTCAGAAAAGTGTGGCTAATCCACTTTTGAAAACGTTACTTGAAGGCAGGAAAATCCGTGCAGTGCATTTTCGAAGCATCTTTACACTGACGGAATTTTCCGTGCTTAGAGGGTTAAGTATTCCGCTTAGAGGGTTAAGTATTCGTTACTTATTTTTTTAATCTGGCAACTGTTTTTTAATTCAATCTTGTTTTACTGAATAGCAATAATATTATCGTTTATAGTTGGTTTACATTGTTCATTCTAAAGCGTTCTTCTTAATTAGTACTTACTTTTGATATTTTTACAGTTTATTCATTCATTTTCATTTAATTTTAACGTTTTATTTGATTGTGAATAATTTCAAAATGTCGCGAGTTAGATCGAAAGTGTCTAGAAATAGAAAGCTTTATGGCAATAAGTTTATCAAGTTAGCATTTAACAGTAATAATACGTCTGCAAGTGAAGCGAAATTGAGCACTTTTGACAGTTTTGATGTGCCTGAACCTGGAATAGAATTATTAATTTCCAAGTTTTGATGGGAATTATTTCAATCTTGTGTTGTCCGGAATGTTATGCAACTGTATTGAAACTGGCAGAAGATTCGAAGGAAGGACTTTGCTCTAATTTGTTTGTGGCTTGCAGTTGTGGATTCATGACTGTCTTTACTTCTACTCCTAAAGAAAATAAAAAATTCTCTCTCAATACTTTATTCGTATTTGGATGAAAATTGTGATTTACAGAGGATTCACAGCTGGTAAGAAGTTGTTATGCACTTTAAATTTGCCATGCATTTCTAAAAAACCTTCAGACCTCATGAACTCAAACTGCTGGAAGCAGTACAGTTATGTTCTGAAGAAAATATGGAAGCTGCATCGAAAGAAGTGCAAAATTTTTTAAAAAAAGTACAACTTGTGGTGTTTCGGTAGATGGCACATGGCAGCGGAGAGGCCATATGTCACTTAATGGCTTCGTTTCAGCTATTTCCATTGATACTGGAAAAATTTTAGATCTGGAAGTAATGACTCAGTATTGTAAAATGTGTGAAATGAATGTGACATGTGAGCATGTATGTTCAAATTATAAAGGATCCTCTGGAAACATGGAAGCTGTTGGAGCCTTTAGAATTGTTTTAAAGGTCACTAATCAAACAAGACCTGCAATACACCGAGTACTATGGTGATGGTGATTCCAAGAGCCTTTTTACAAGTGAAGGATATATATGGTGAAAACATAGTCACAAAACTTGAATGTATAGGACATATACAAAAAAGAGTAGGCTCACGTTTAAGGAAACTAAAAAAGAACACCAAAGGACTTGGAGGGAAGGTGAAATTAACTGATAAATTTGTCGATGAACTTTAGAACTATTATGGGATTGCCATCCGCAGCAATGTTGGATGCCTCGAAAAAATGCAATCTGCTGTAATAGCTGCCTTCTTTCACTGCTGCTCTAGCAATCAAAATACCATGCATGGGTAATGTCCAACAGGGAAATACAGCTGGTGCTAGTACAAATAAGCATTATGTGATGGTAAAGTACATGTGGACAAAACAGCAGGCCTTTCAAATTCAGTGATTAAAGTGATGATTCCTACTTATTTAGCACTCTGTGATAAGGAGTTGCTAAAAAATGCCTCCATGGCAAGACTCAAAATAATAATGAAAGCTTTAATAATGTATTGTGGTCTGTTTTGCCGAAAGAAATTTTTGTTCATAAAAAAACTTTGTTTTTGGGTTCATTCATGGCTGTCATATAAAATTCGGGTTATTTAGGGCTATTGCTTGTATTTAATTGTTTAGGTATAGGAATTGATCCAACGACACTTAAAAACAATATGGAATTGACACGGAGAGAATTCAAAAATCGAAACGCCAGTCATTATCCTCAACAAAACTCTTATGAAAAAAAAAAAAAAAAGCCAAAAAAAGTCCAAATTAGCTAAAAATGAAGCTAAAGATTGCTTAAGCTATAAATATGGGGAGTTTTAAAAATATTTAGTGAGTAGAAAAGTAATTATTTTGAGTTAAAATTATTAAATGTGTTTTACGAGAAACTGTTATTCAATATTTTTCTTCACGATAAAGCTCACTACACAAAATATTTTTAAGATAATAAATCTTAATTTTCATAACATGTTTTATGTAGCTCTATCTGTGTTATGAATCAAAATCTAATCTCTGTGTATATATTTATGTAATTAATTGCTTTTTTATAAAAGAAAAATCATTAATTTTTTAAAAAAAATTGAGTTTTTGTATAAAATTTGGCACATTTAGAAAACTTTCAAAAGCATTACAAATTTTTCGATTGATATCACAGATAAAGATGTTGTTTATGTACTCTGTAAATATTATTTAAATACATTTATTAGAATTTTGTGTACAAGATTTGTCGTAACTGCAATTTTTCATCAAAATTTCGCTAAAAAGAAGAATTGTTAAAGTCTACAAAACTCTCTCCAGAAAACAAAAAAAAAAGTGAAATAAAGCTCAAATCAGTTTTACATGAATATCAAAAGAGCTTGAGCTATAAATATAGTGAGTTTAAAAAGTGTAAAATTAGTAGAAAATTTTTCATATCGTATTAAAATTTTTAAATGCATTTCCTGAAAAACTATGTTTTTCAATTTTTTTCTTCACGGCACAGTTCACTACAGAATTTCTTTTTAAGATATTGACTTGAAATTTTCAGAAAATGTTTTATTCAGTTTCATCTCTGTGCTCTAGACTATTATCTAATCTCTGTGTATATATTTACTTATTTTAATGCACTTTTTGTGAGAAAATAACATTAGTGTTTTGTAAAAAATTGAGTTTTTGCATAAAAATTGACGTATTTCAAAAACTTTCAGAAGTATTTAGAAATTTTAAAGCTATCAACACAGATAATGATGTCATTTATGTACTGTAAAATATTATAAGAATATATTAATTAGAATTTTTAATGCAATCCTTACCACAACTGCAATTTTTCACCAAAATTTCACTCAAAATCCCCAATATTTCCGAAATTAATTTTAACTGTGTAAAAACTGTGTTGGAATTCTTACTTTTATGACCCATTTCAAATAAACAAATGTTTCTTTAATTGAAATTTTATATATTTCAAAAAAAGTGCTCCCCGAAGGTAGTCACATACCTTAAGTGGGAGTGACTAAATGATGTAAAGTGAAAGGACAGAACAGAAATATAAAAATAGAGTTGGCATAGAAGTGTTGCTTAGATCAGATCAATTTTATAAGACGAATTCCAGAGTACGCCTCTGTTTCAATGAGTTCCAATTATAAAAAATGTACTGTTTGGATCTCGGATCATAAGTAGTTATTTTTATAATCCTCATCACACACAGTTAAAGTTGGACTGTGAAATTTAATCAGAATCATTGCTTGTTTGCTGCAAGTAATTAATTTAAATAAATGTAATAAAGACTTTTTCGATGTATTGAATTTACCACTATTAATGTGAAGTATTTATATTATACATTTAATAGACAAAAATATACAAGAAACGCTAGGAATGTATGCAGAGTATTGATTGACTATTATTGGTAATATCAATACCTCTGCATGCATTTCATTTTATCGATATGAAAACAATTTTAAAATATAGAAATTTTTTTTCGTGCACTAACAAAGCATTTTCTCTCTTTCATTTCAATATTTCTATCGATTATTGGTGTCATTAAGAACCCACAGTATACAGAACTCTCGAAGAGCAATTTTCTCGAAGTATATAGTCCTCAAGTTGTTATTATGGGTAAGTTTATAAAGAGAGATTCAACTCAGAATATTCGTTCTTATTAAGAGGGTTCGCATATGTGATGGGTTCATTTTATTTTTATAAATGGCTTTCTAATATGTCTAAAGTACGGTGGTAAAGCAATTTTTTAAGACTTGAAGACGCTATAAAGAAGCAGGTGTTAGAAGAACAACTTTTCGTAGCGATAAGTTAAGATTTTGTTGATTTAATCGGACTTGAAAATTTTTTTAAATGCATTTTTATCGAAACTGTTCAAACTTTCCTCCAATATATTACAAGAACGGTTTGACCGAATTGCTTCAAACTTATAGGGTAGACTCAGCACAGGTATACACACCAAATTCACTACAACCATTGCAAAATTTAAAATATTTCTATTTTTTATAACAAAAATAACCCCCATGAAATTCCAAACTTTTTCTTCAGAGGTATACCAAAAATCCATTTTTTGATATTTTCTATTGAGTGTACTTTTTTCTGTTCATTTAAGCTCACAGATAAAAGTCGTTATTTTTTTCTTTATTTCGAATAAGCCAATGAGCAGGAATTGGTGAGGAAGTGAGCATACATTTTTTCGTAGTGAATGGGTTCAGAGCTCTATAACTCAAGTTCTGTTGGATATTTTTAGCTACACATTTTTATGCATACTTTTAAAATACATATAAACAAATGATAAAAAAAAACTTAGAGTTCTATCTTTTTACAGGTATTAAAAAAATTCCCTACAAATGCGTAAAAAACGGGCCGTCACATGGGAAAACCCCCTTAAATTGCACCTAATTTTGAATTCGGAACATATAGTTATGATCCCTTAAAATAGATTACGATTGATTATCATGGAAATATATATAAGATGTTGAATGAAGGTACGATATCCTCCCTATCACATACTGTAGTATGGTAAGATTTAATTGTACTGTATAAGAATATATATATATAATAAGCTAGCCAATTATATCAAACATAGAAGTTCACTATCAATTGTCACAAATTTGTCACCATAAGAATACACTGCCAAAAATTGGCTATCAGATATGACATGGTTAATGCAAATGGGGATACTATTGCATAAAGGATGTGTTTTTCTCGCTTTTGAATGGAGGAAAGTGGAATTACAGAAAAGTGGAAACACAGATGGGTGATAGAAGATGTCTGACGACGAAGGTGCATAAGATTCTTTTCCGTATGCTTTTGTTGATAGCACTGTGTGTTAACGATAAGTAATGAAAGTATATTCCGTTTGAATTAAGAGTTATATTTTCAATAAGAACTACACAGGATTATAACAATATTCACAGTATCTTTTATCAATTACAAACGATTTACTTTTGCTTATTCCCAGATATTAAATTGCGTCAACGTTAGATTTCCACACGTATTTTCAGTTTGTTTCAGCAGCTATTGCCAAATATTTATTCTGTCATTGAATGATTAATAATTCCAGTTAGTCATTTAAAACATTTTGAACATTTAGTACAACATTAACATTTAATTAGCCCATCGTTATTCATCGTTTTGTCTCTGTCTTCTTTCACAACAGTATTGTTCTAAAGGAAGTTGATAACAAAAGTACATACACATTGTATTTTTTTTTAAAAATAATTTTTATAAAATTTAAAAGTTTTTATATACTCAGTAAGAATATAAACATATGGATTCATATCTTGTAATTTATGAAAAAAATAATTAATAAACTGTCATATACTTAGAAGAGGCATATTTAACTTGCTTTTAAGGATTGTGTAGATATGAAACAAAAAAAACCTGAATATCACACAGGTAAGATATTCATATATTTTTTTTTAATATTTTCATTTAAATAGTAGTGTTATAAAGCTACTTATTTCACTAATTTAAGCTCCAAATGTTTCCATTTATTTTAATAAAAAATAAATGCAGTGTCTTTAAAAAGAAAAAACAAATTATTTAAACTTTAAAAAATACTTAGAATTTTTTTTAACAAAACATATTTATATCCATGCTAAATCGCATTATCATTAATTAATAGCAAGAATTATTACTAAACATGTGTTTGTGCTTAAAATAATCGGTAGGATATATGGCAATCTAAAATTTAACAATTTGTACACACACACAAAACACAAACACAAATTGACTATTACTACTGTTAATTGCCACAGATCTACTTTAGATCTACTTTTAATTTCTTAGATATTCAATTCGCGTAACAATAGCTTTTAAAATTAATATTATAATTTTATTTTGAACCGTATTATTATTTTATAGAGAACACTGATATAAAAGCTCTTTAATTCACATGGAACAACAAGTTTTCACATAATACCAGTATATTTTACAAATTCCATACTTTATATACTATGTTTAAATTACAAAAAATTTTCATATATACATCTCATCTGGTTTTCTAAATGAAATTCCCCTCTAATTACTCAGGGGTGTTATATTGTTAATAATCTGTCTACGTCACGTTCCCGTAAACCAGATGTACACTAATATACACTGATGTGTGTGGACAATTGCTAAGGACGGATAACACTATCATCCATAGCAACCACAAAATGAAAGGAAGCAAAATGTGGAAAATTAGAATAAGTGCGGGATATTAGTAAGAAGAAGTATGAGTATATGCAAATTATTTTTCTACGTCTGTTCATCACGTGATAGCGTTCATAAGAGCTTTAAAGGTTTTGACGCGTGTGGACAGTTGTTGTTTCAAGTCAAAGTTTTAATAGATGAACTTAAAATTTTTGGCATGTCTTCCCGACATCACATAGATGATTTTATGCGTGGCCGAATTATTGGAAAGATCGAAGAAGGGCGAAAAATAACAGATGTTGCCAGGGAGTTCGACATCGCTCACAGCGTTGTTTCACGGCTGTGGAAGTCATATAAAACTACTGGAATGTGTAGTAGACGGAACGGGGGAGGTCGTGTTAGAAGTACGACGCCTGCAGAAGACAGATATATCGCCCTATCAGCAAAAAGGAACAGGCGCACCACAGCTCAGCAGGTGGCAAATCAGTTTCTTGCTACCTCAGGAAAGCAGATCTCCCGAAAAACTGTTGCCAGACGTTTGAGAGGAGGAGGAGGACTATATGCACGCAGACCTGTTGTGTGTGTCCCATTGACCAAACAGCACCGTACTGCCTGTTTGAAATGGTGTCGTGAGCATCACAATTGGACTGAACAGGACTGGGCATGCGTACTATTCTCAGATGAGAGTAGGTTCAGTTCGTCCTCTGTAGACGCCAACTGATCTGGCGAGAGAGTGGTACTACTTATCGTCCAGAAAATATCCGGGAAATGGACCGATATCCGACATGCAGTATCATGGTGTCGGCCGGCATCATGATCAATGGCCGCACGCGCCTACATGTGGTTGCGAATGGGACTATGACGGGCCAACGATACATTGATGAAGTTCTACTTCCTCATGTTCGTCTTTTCCGTGGTGCTGTCGGTGATAAATTTGTTTTTATGGACGACAACGCAACATGTCATCGAACACTCGCTGTTCAGGATTGTCTAGACAGCGAGGGTATTCAACGTCTCGTATGGCCAGCGCGTTCTCCAGATCTAAACCCCATTGAAAATGTGTGGGATGCTTGGGGGAGGCAAGTTGCTGCTCGATACTATCCTCCGACAAACAAGAACACCCTCATCCGTGCACTCACAGAGGAATGGGATAAATTGCCTCAACAGCTGCTGGATAATTTTGTGCAAAGTATGGTACGACGTGTGGAATGTTGCATCACACTCCACGGTGGACATATCCCGTACTGATACCTTTCTTTAAGGTTCCTGCTGACTTTTAGATGCATTGTTCCATTTCTCCGTACGCAGATCAAATGAACATTTTTTTCTTTCAGATGTTTCACAGCTTTTGTACTTTTCAGAACAATAAATATTCTTTATTCTAATGTCTGAACAGTGTGGTAACTATATTTTATCCTACTAGGCCCCATGTCTTGCTTAATGTTATACTACATAGCAATTTGTGATCCGTTCTTAGCAATTGTCCAGCAGTGTATATATATATATATATATATATATATATATATATTATACAATTACAATCATTTTTTTCAATAAACTTTTTAAAAAACAACCAAAGAATTTCTCGCATTTCAGCGAAGTCATACATATAAGTAAACAAATTTATATTTACAAATGTTTTCTCCAGAATTTTGAAAAAAAAAAATTTGAAGTTAAAAATAGTGTTCATTTTTCTGTCTTCTAGAAAAATGCTCTCATTGTAGTGTCAACTTTAGCTTGATTAAGAAAATTTTTATTAAGATACACGACTTGCTTCTTGCAATAATTCTTCCGACCGCTTGTTCGAAAGGATATTTAATGAAATGTTACAACCTGATTCTTAATTCCTGTAGCTGACATCTACTAGAACCTCGAGAGATTGGGACCGTCTGCTGTTCTCTCTCTCTCGCTCCTCATTTCCTCTCCTGGCAATGCTGTTGTTAACCACTTCTGCTTCTGGTCTTAAGACCTGCTGACCTTGCTTGCTCTTCGATGTAGGTGCTGTACTGATTTTCTTGGCTTCCTCTGGCTCGAACTGGTCCACCTTATTGTGTCCTCTTCTCATTGGTTGGTCGGGACTCCACTTTTGCTCCTCTTCTTGGCATTTCTGGCCATTATTATTTCCTCTCCTCTGCATCTCTTTCTAGAATATTGCAATTCATTATTACTGGACAAAGTTAACTGTCTTTTTTCACCTTGATGTTTTTGTCCCTTCCTCTGTTTTCTCTCTGTTCCTCCAGATCCCGAGTTCAGTGATCACTTATACGCAAACAGTTTCTTTTCTCCACTTTTTAGTTCTGGTATTCATTTGTGTCCTCGAGCTTGGTGCTGATCTGATAAGTGATCCACACTTATCGGTCGTACATGTGTGCCTCTAACCCTGATCTTTCTTTAAAAAAAAACCTATCCATTTTTCCTTTAACTCACTCTTTACACCTTCTTCCTACCATACGGCGACTCATTTGATCTCCGTTGCACGCTTTCAAAATTACTTGATTTATAGCGTGAACTACTGCTATCCGAACTACCGGTTCTTATCTCCATCTCGTCACTCTTCCTATGATGATATATTCGAACTTGATCCACATTGACCGTTAACCACTTTCCCGATCTCCAAATCACTAAATTATTTTGTTTTACCGCTAAAACATTCTAGAAGGAACTTCAAATTTTGGTTTAAATTTAGCTACTATCTTCTTTGTTGCTGAACTTAAAGGATGCGTTTTTACCAAGATCCAGTCATTCACCTTGATTTGCCCACTTTCCATGCTTAGCATTTATGTTTCGTCTAGCGTTATCAAGCAATCTCTCATTATCTCCTACTGCAAATTCTGTTCCGTCCGATACCATCACTAATTTCTAAATTGGGTAATCAACTTTCGACTTAAAATAGTTTTTCAGGGGTTTTTCGCGTCGTTTCATTCACTGCCGCACGAATGACATGAGCGAACTCACGTAAGGACTGTAGTCCAATGTATCATGTTGATCATTCACATAATTTGCAATCATTTGCACAAGATCGTTAATCACGCGTTTGGTTCTATTTGCCCCAGTTCTATATTCAACAGTCTTCACATGCCAAATGCCTAATATATCAGTCAAAAATACGTTAAAAATATCAGATATATAAATTGGGGCCATTGTCAGTTATTAATTTTATTGGAGCTCCATAAAAAGTGATATATAATTATCAAATAAAGTAGCCGCTATTACTCGAGCCGAGGCTTTTTTAAGGGGTATGATTTCAGCCAACTTGATGAAATGAACCGTAATTACTAAAACATATCGGTTATGTCTCACTCGCGAAGCAGGGTACGGACCTAACAAATCTAACGTAACTATCTCATTTGGGTTATTTGAGATTATCGGAATTAAGCGTCCAATTTTTAACGCGTTTTAATAACTATTAACCTGACACATGTGGCACGTAAAGACATATTGTTCAATAAATTTTCTAATATACGGGAGAAATAACAAACATCCCTTATTTTATGTTAAGTCTTAAAGCATTCTAAAGGACCTGCAATGGGTGTGTTCTAAAATGCTCTCATTATTTGATTTCTTAAAGACTTTAGTATGTATGCTCGCATTTCACCTAGTGACGTTGCATATTTCGCATAAAAAAACAAGCCTTCGATTAAACGGAAATCGCTGCATCAATTCTCACATATTGTCGTATTAACTGAGATGAATCTTTTGGGTTTTCCAGATATCTATAGGTATGACCTAATTCCGGATTTTTTTTTTAATTCTTCGATTAACTGTTCACGCGACGAAAATACCAAATCCCTGATTATTGCACAATTAACTTTTTCTCCTATTGTACTTTCAACCGGGCTCCTCAAAAAAGTCAGCCAACGTATTTTGAGTTCCAGAATGGTGTCCCCATTCTATATTAAATTCTGCTAACTTTAGAACCCACCTAATCATCCTACTTGACAAATTTTTACCATGTGTCAAACGCGTCAATGCAACGTGATCTGTGATAACTTTAATCGGCAGTGAATGTAAATACGTTCTGAATTTATCTAGAGCCCAAAATACTGCTAAACAATCCCTTTCCGTTACAGTGTAATTTCTCTCCACCCTAATAAACGTGCGAGAGGCAAACACAACTGGTATCTGTGCCTGATTTAGAATCGCGCTTACGCCTATTGAACTAGCATCCGTAAAAAAACTCGAAAGGCTTTTTGAAATCTGACAATTTTAAAACTGGTGCTCTCGTTATTTCCGTCTTGAGCGCGTCGAATGCCTTCTGCGCTTCTATTGACCAACAACTTTTCTTGAGTTTTCGTTTAAGATTATAAAGGGACTCGTATAGATCATCATAATTCTTAATAAACTTCGAGTACCACTGGGACATACCTAAAAATTTTGATACCTTTTTAGAATTCCTTGGGGTTTCATCTCAACTATAGCCTTAACCTTTGTCTCATCTGCTTTAATTCCCTCCTTACTAATAATCAATAATAAATATTTCAATTCATCACAACTGAATTTACACTTTTCTTTATTTAAAGTTAATCCTGCATCTTGTAATAACCTAATATCTTCCCTTAAATGTTCAACATGGTGAGTGAACGAAGGAGAAGATACGATTACATCGTCCATATAAACACTCACAAACTTCCCTATCCCGTTTCAGTATAATATCAATGGCCTTCTGAAAATTAGGAGCCACCCCTGACAACCCAAATGGCATACGCCTGAATGCGTAGGTGTCATTCTTCGTAACAAACGCGGTCTTAACTATATAACTGGGGTTTACTGCAAGTTGAAAGTACCCCGAATTTGACGACATAACTGTCGTATGGGGGATGTTCATTATTAGATCATCTATAAAAGGTAAAGGATAACGGGGATACTTTGTAATAGAATTAAGTTTCCGATAGTCGACATCAAATCTATACGCTTCCGGATTATCCGGCGGTAACTCATCATTTTTGTCTATAACATAACTGATCACGCGTACGTGGATTGAATCGGAATTAAATTTCCCTCTTTCAACATTTTCTCTACACGATAATCGCGTATCGTTTGTTTAACCTTGTCATAACGATACGGCCGAGAAACAACTGGTGGCTAATGCCCCGTGTCAATTTCATGATACAAAACATGTGTGAGCCCCGGTTTATCTGAAAATAATCCTTTAAAACTATTAAATAAATTCCGTAACTCCTCTGTTTCTTTCTTCCAACCCTGTCTTAGAAAGATCTATTTCTACATTTCCTTCCTCAATAGGTTTAACCACTTTATCAATTTTTGAATCGGCAATCGCCAACGATTTTCGTTCAAAGTCTAAAGTAATCTTTGATCCACCTATGAAATCCACCTCGAGAATACATGGGTATTCTAAATCTGCCAACAAGTGAAAATTCCAAGGCTTCTCAAAGTCCCTAATTCGAACATTCAACTCCACATTTCCTACATTCTGAATGTGCCGTGATCACCTGAGAAGTGATTTTTTTACTTGCTTATAAAAAATATATTTTCGTTATATCTCCTCCCATATAAATGACTTCTCCAATACTATGTCCCATAACGTTTTCGTAAAAGTATTATTTAACAAAATATGAACATATGGGAGTTCTACTGGAGACATGCTTATCGCAGAAAGTTTAATCGGTACCTCATTTGCCGACTGTGTTTGATTATTTTGATCATCACTAACAATCAATCCATTCAACGGGCCCCTAGCCTTCAATTTCCTCGACTAAAACTTTCGCTCGAATCCTTATGTCTGTGGTCCCCTCGATTAAAATTTTTACTCCGACCCCCATTTCTTCGGTCCCCACGACTAACACTTTCACTTTGACCATTATTTCCAAACTGGTATCCTCTATCGCTAACCACACTTGAAACACGGACTATCATGATACTTCCCAAATGCCACACGCTTACTCTAAACTTCTGTTATTTAAAAGCTTCCTAATTTGCATATCTCATTCACGTTTTACTTCTCGGGTAGGATGGAAGGGAATGGCTATTTATTATGGACCCAAAGAACTCAAAAGAACATGTTAATGAAAAAACGCGTGAGCCTGTCACAAAGTCTGTTTGCCATCATGATTTGTACTCGAAACATCTCAAACACCCTGGTTCTCCTGCTAATAAATTTTTTCAGCGTTCTGTGAATGCGCCATTTATCCTACGCAGCACCGGTGTGATCATGGGCCTCAGAATAGGGAAAGTGCAATCACATATATGATACCGTGGGCCCTGGAGGGAGAAATGCTTGATCATTGTCCTGAACGGGTTACTTTAACCATCCACGGATGTGGTTTCTTATGACAATTCCTTTTTTTCGCTTAGTAAGCAATCATCTCTTTAAAAAAATGACAAAACATATTTTGTGAACGTCCCTGGTATTTTTTCCTATTTGCAAATTGTTGCAATTCTTCTGAATATAACCTGATTTAGCCACCATTTTTTTAAATGACAGTGGTACAAAAAAGTTGCATACACGTTAGAGAAGATGCATCGGGGGGTAAAAGCGGTTACATGAAAATTGTTAAGCTGTGGAAAAGTAATTTTTTAACCTTGGTTACGTTTACAAAAAAAAGAATCCGGTTCACAATGGATCCCCTACAGTTTGAGTTAAAATCTATATAAATGAATATGTAATGTGTGTTTGTTCAAATCCGCTAAGTTGCGCAACTACTCGACCATTTCCTACGAAATTTTGACATAACATTGAGTTTGAATCCGGACTGGTTTTTGTGTACTTATTATTTCGTAATTCTTTGTAATTTTTTTAAATTGATTCAAATGATTTCCTGGTGTTATGACGTCATATGGAGTCACGCCTCTCACTAAATGCGAAATTGTATACTTTACACGCAGTTTTTTAAGATTATTACATATTTTTATCATAGTTATGTTTTTCGGTTGGAATAATTATCGAATTTTTCTGTTCTTTAATACTTAATTAGGATTATTTTTCGAATAAATCATTTGTTTAAGGATAATTCTTTTAACAGCTAAAATAAATTGTTTTGTAGTTTTGACAATGTATTCGGATATTAGTATCGTGGGATGTTTGTGTGCGATTTTGCTTACAAATTAAAACTTAATCGCCCATCCGGTATAGTGGTTAGTGATGATTACTGAGGTGCCGAGGGTCTGGGTTCGAATCCCGCGTAATACCTGGATGTTTGTGTTCCACTTCTTCACTTTTTTGTGATGTGTCTTCACGCTGATATTTATGTAAGCCCCCGTGTGATGCTTTGTGGTGCACGGGTTCAAATGTTCTTAAAAAAGTTACAAATTACTTATTCAGTAATTTTACGCAGAATTTATTTATTCATTTATTTAAAAAAAAGCGAAGATTATAATTATTTTTACAAATCAAAACTTCGTACTGATAAGAGTATTTCAGTTATTCAGTATTGTATTTCCGTTTTCGTTATCTGCTTTAGATAGTAAGAAATTAATAATATGAATATTAGTAGCGCCTATTTTATGTGTCTTTCCATTATTTTTTTTAAAATTCAATATATAAACTTTGGGGTTTTTTTTATGTTTTAGTGCTTCATCTTTTTTTTCTCTTTTTTTTTTGCCGACCGTGCCCCACAACTGAAGGGACCTCACTAAAGCATTTATTTGAACTTAGCGATGCCTTAATTTGGCAAAATTAAGCAACGGGATTGTTCTTAAGTAATTTTTTAAAAACTATCTTTGATGGGTTTTTTTAAATTTTGTTTCATGTTTCTCTGAAATATGAAATATAATTTTTCTCTAATATATATTTTGTGTTTTTACGAAACTGTTTTTATTAGTTAATCAAAATTTTGAGCGATATTTTTTTTATGATACCTTTTTAAGATTTTATTTTATTTTATAAACCGCAAAAGAAAGACTCTTGCCAAAATATTTTTGACACTTCGTGATGTCTTTGACGAAACAACGTTTATGCCAAAAACGTTTTATCTTTTTTTGACAATTTTTTAAATTTTATTTGATGTGTCCCTGAAGTACGAAATAAAGATTTTTTAATATATATTTTTTGTTTGTATTAAACTAATATATTGATTTTGTCAAAGTATTGAGCTTTATTTCATTTTTATATGTTTTTAAGATTTAATTTTATTTTATAACTAGCTTACCACGTGTAACTGTGACTTACTTTGGTTAAAATGACCGGTGCAACACAAAGTATGCCACGAGGCTTACAAAAGTAAATAATATTACACAACAATTCAGAAAAATAAAAAAGGGTACTTTCGTATTATTGCAGTAATCCCCAACTCTATTATAACTCACCATTTGGCAACCCTAATTTCCTAAGTGTCATATGTGTTGAATTGGCAACCAGGTGATTCGTTTCATATAATGTCGCCAATAGGTTGTGATAATGCATAAGTACCAAAGAAAGTATATCCAAATAAGAATTTTCAACAAAAACATGTAAATCAGTAAAATATATAATAAAGAACCACGAAATAATGGTACTTGCGTGTTACCGCAAAAATAGACAATTCTATTATTATTTTACCAAGTTTTCAACCACTATTTCCGATGTTGTATGTACTGAATTGGCAAATAGGTGCTTCGTTTCATACAATATTAGCAATATGCTGCGATAATATGCAAGTAACAAATATAATTTCAAAAATACATAAAGAAGTTCATGCAGTTCATTAAACAGTCAAAAACATATAAATGAGGAGTAGTCCCCCCCCCATAAAGGGAAGAAAAAAACTACTATATTAATTTGAATTCATTAACTATATTATACAAATAAAATATAGCAAAAATGACGAAACGGTTCTGCTCTGGAGTCCGTGACATGAGAGATTTTAAAATGCTTCTGGGTAGTCAATATTTTAAGTAGCTTCATTGTCTGTGATACAGAAATAATTGTTAATGCGCCTACTCTAGAACGCATCAAATAATTGTCCATGTGAGAAGAAATCCATGTCTATATATCTAAGCAATTTAATTTTGAAGATATACCCTTATTTTTGTTGAAAAAGATTGGAAATTGTAAAAATCTTCTATTATTATATTAATGCTTTGTCGAAGATTTATGATATGAAATTAATGCTCATGCTTGAATTTTCCTTATGTATTCAATGCAAAATAACTGTAACCATAAGTGGTTTATATTTCTCCATTAAGTCTGTTGGAGAGCAGGCACAGTCAATATATGGTTGCAAATGATGCACAAATTTGATTTGGTAGTGTTATGTTACTCGCGTCATTAATGATACTTACTGGTGTCTGTTACATTTTGAATATAAGAAGTCACCTTAATTATTTTGTGATACTTGAACTGTGTTGATTTTGTGTGAGTATAGTTCCTTTTTTCCTAGTGTTTCATTTTGTTTTTTAATTGTTTTCCTTATTTCTCAGTGCAATTGGTGAGAATTCTATTCTATCAATTAATTTGAAATTGAATTCAAATTATATTGGGAAATTGACGTATTTGAAGCAGTTTGTTCAAGTGGAATGAAATATTTTTTTCCCATTGCATCAGAATTGAGCAGTTGACTGATTTACATTTGAAAATAAATATTTCGTTAGTAATTTTAATTTCCCTACTTTTTGTCCCTCTTCTTCGCTTTTATATTATTTTTGCACTTTTATATGTTTTAAATTTAAATTTCTTTTTTAGGTGAATTGAATCAGCGTTCTATGTATGCTACATTTTAAACGTAGGCAGCCACCTTAATTATTTTGTGATACATTGCATTGCTATTTACGATAACAGTAATTTTGTGTGTGTATTTTTTATTTTTTCATTTCTCTTCATTTAGTTTTTGTTTTGTTTTTCTTATTTCTCAGTGCAATTGGTGATAATTATGTTTTGTCAATAAACTGTAATTTAAATCGAAACTGCATAGTGAAGTTGATCTCTTTAAAGTGTTTTGTTCAAATGGAATGAAATGTTCTATTTCTCATTGCATCGGAATTGAGCAGTGAATATTGATCTACATTTGCAGTTAAATATTTCGTTAGTACTTTTGTTAGTACTATTTCCCCCTTCTTTTTGTTCCTGTGTTTCCCTTTTTTTAGTATTTCGCAATTTTTTATGTTTTATTCTGAACTTTCTTTCTTCTTTTTAAGTTCAGTCACTCAGCATCAGTACATAAAAATAATGCCTTGCCAAAAATCAAACTTTCGTCGCAATACTCGCAAAGCAAAATGAGTGCGACGAGTAATTGTGCATCAAACTGAAGAAAAATGGGCATCCGCGAACGAGCAAAGGCCGACAATGAATGGCTAAAATAGATGTTGTGGAAGTCGAAGAGCAACGTGCAACTAGACCTGAGGATGCGCATTTGCAAGTACGACAGTCACGTTCGGCAACACCAGATGAATTCCGTAATAAACAAAGATAGCATAATAGGTTACAAATGGCTGAAAGACGTCAACAAAAAAAGCATATTAGCCTTACAATCACTTTGCATTCTAGTACAACCCAGCTGAGGTTTATAGTTTGAACCGGCACGTTCTTAATGGCACAATGACGGTATTATTGCAAGACTCTGAAATTTAACAGAGAAACAAAAGAAATGTGTTGTACTGCTGGGAAAATTAAACTGCCATAACTTAAAGAACCACCAGAGCCATTAAAAACGGCTTGCTGGATATACTGCAAAATCAAAGCATTTTCTTTCTAATATTAAAAAATTTAATTCCTGTTTCCTATTGACATTGTTTGAAGCAGAAATTATAACAACACATTTCAAGCCAACTTTCAAAGTGAACGGACAAGTTTACCATAAAATTGGTTTATTGCTTCCATTACCAAACTGTCAAATAAATTTTTTTGGTGTGACAAGGATAAATTAGACTCTCACTGCGGAATTTCTACTGGCACAAAAAGGTACATTGTTTCTCAAATGCAAGAACTTCTTCACGAAGAAAACCATTTTGGTTTGCTATTTTATGAATTACATCAACCTTTCTGTGTATTTAATTCATTATTATGAATATTTATTTTTGTGATTGGCTTTCATATAAATTTTCCTTATGATTATTTCTTATATAATTTTTTTTAATATGAATTTATTTTGTTTAGTGATCATTTCTAATATATTTTTGTGTTTTGACGTTACATTTCATTGTCGAATTGAATCTTTAAATGTTTTGAAAAATGCCACCCTACATACTGCATTAGAAATTTGGCAAGCAAATTATTATGTTGCGAATTTTAACCAGCCAAATATATATGCAACCTACTTGCAGTAAAAAAAATAATGAACAACATTGTAGAGACAAGATTTTTGACAGAACCTACAATGGGGAAGATGCCCTCATTCCTCACATTTTTATAATACCAACAGACATGCCATTTCACTTTAAGAGATTATAATTCCCATTTCAATTAGTTTTGCAATCAATCTCAATAATGATCAGAGGCAATCTTTAGAATCGCGTGGTTTCCAATTTGTGTGTATTTTTAGAGACATATTAATTCTCTCTTATACAATTATATGTTGCATGCTCTAGAGTAGGCAAATCAGACAATCTATATTTCTACACTGAAAACAGAAAAACAAAGAAGGTTGTCTACTCCAGAAACATCGCAAAATTAACCCTTTGCTCTAAAAGACTTTAGGTTAGAATCCTTTCCAATTTGTGTGTATTTTGACTGTTTAAGTTAGTTATTTATTTAGATTAATGTAATTTTTTAATCAGTTTTGGGTTGTTTATCATTGTCTTTTATGTTTTCTACTATTTAATGAACTGCGTGAACATGTTTATGTACTTTTTCATTTAATTTATTATTAAGATTATTTCTTATAAATTTTTGTAACTTTTGCATTTAATTAATTTTTTCTTATGATTGTTTCTTATGTATTTTTGTGATATGCAATTATTTGGTTTATGATTATTTGTTATATATTTTTATGATTTTTGCATTTATTTTTGCTTATGATTATTTCTTATATAGTTTTGGGATTTTCATCTGATTCTTGTTTATGATTATTTCTTTTATATTTTGGGTACTTGTAATTCATTTCTTTGATTTATTGAATCCTTAATTGTATCAAAAGCATACAATTTATCCTAATGTTTTGAAACGCAAAGGAATTTTAAGTTCTCAGACCTCCATCTCTGCAATGAAACCTGGCTACCCGTAAAGAAAATTACGACCGATATACGATTCAGAATTGGCTGTATGTGGACAAGATCTTTTCCTTTTCCATTTATCCCGACTTATTACCAGCAACGCGTGGAAGGCTACAAGTAGTATATACACTGCTGGCCACCGTAAATGCAACAGCCTGAAGGAAGCATGCAAATATTATGAAATTTCCAACATGCACTAGTGGAGGTGAGATATGCAAATGATTAGGATTTCAGCGCAGACACACATCACGCGCACCTGTGGCGCCACATCAAAGCGCTACTTAAGGCTTGGATATTTCGAAGATTTCAAGTTCAGCAATTGTGTTTTTCTTGTGGTTTTTTTCAAAAACGATGAGTTACGTCTTGTAGAAAACAGTGATCAGCTTTTGATCCAGTATCCGATTTCGACAAAGGAAGAATAGTCGCCTACCAAAAGATTATGTATTATCTTTCAGGATAATCGGTAGACGTGTTGGATGAAACCAAACAACTGTAATGTGTATATGTGACCGTTAGATGCAGGAAGGTACGACGGACCAACGTGGTCAATCGCATCCACCTCAGTGCATCACTTCACGTGAGGAAAGGTAAAATGTGCGCATGGCAGTGACGGATCGCTCAGTCACATCACAAACCGTAGCACAGCTAATTGAGTCTGTAACGCATCATTCAGTGTCTTCGCGTACCATTCGACACCGTTTACAGCAGAGTGGTCTGTCAGCAAGATCTCCATTGCTTGGTCTACCCTTGATGCATAATCACAGATGTCTCCGATAAAAATGGTGCGAAGAAAGAAGAATGTGGGCGTCAGAATGGAATGAAGTTGTCTTTACTGAAGAGTCCGCATCTGTCCTAAACACCACGATGGCCGGATTCCAGTCTGGAGACACCGTGGAAAGAGAATGCTGAATAACTGCACCGCCACACTGGTCCTGAACCGAGTATTATGGTATGGGGCGGAATTGGATATCATTCTCGCACTCCTCTAGTACGCATTGCCGTTACTTTAAACAGCCAGCACTACATCTCCGAAGTGTTGGAGCCAGTTGTCCTACCTTACCTTCAGGGCTCGGCTACATCCATATTTCAACAGGATAATGCGTAATCAGTAGGACACATTGTCCAACGATTCATCGTCAATCACCAGATTGAATTTCTTTCCTGGTCGGCTCACTCTCCGGATCTTTCACCGATAGAAAACATGTGGTCCATGGTTGCTCAACGATTGACCCGGATTACACCCCCAGCTGTCACACCAGATCAACTTTGGCAACGTGGGGAAGCTGCCTGGTCTGTTGTACCCCAAGAACACATCCAAAGTCTCTTCGAATCAATGCCGAAGCGTGAGGCAGTGGTGATCTTCATCAATGATGGCTACTCTGGCTACTGATTCTGGCAGGAACCACACTTCAGAGAAGTCTATAAATTTAATCATTTGATATCTGGTCAACATGTTATCTACAAAATAAATTTTGTTGTGCTATCTCTTCTCTTTCTTGGTGTTGCATTTACGGTGGCCAGCAGTGTATATAAAAATAATATTACGTTTTTATACAGAAAAAAAATATAAATTTGGTAATATGTTGTTTTAGTTTACTTCTCTACGTAAAACTTCGGTCTTTTTATTTGGTAAAACACATATATTTATTAATTAAATATATATATTTATATCCCCAAGCAGATAGAGTTAAAAAATATCTATTTATACAAAATACCTCAACATTTATCTTTTTTAAAGGCTAACTGAATAAGTAATTAAAATCTGGATATATTTTGAAATCTCGACCTTATAAAGCTAGAAATTTTATGTTAGAAATTTCATTTGAAATTTCGAAAATAAAAATGCATCGCGCAGTTAAAAATTATTTACCATAAGTTTTAGCAATAGTTTGAGTATAATAAAAATTTCAAATTTTATTATATAGCTTCTTTGGTATCTTTTAATATATTTCGGCCGCGGTAGCCGAGTGGTATAGGTATCGGAACGTGGCTTGCTTTGTCACGAGTTCGAGCCCAGTACCACTAAAGACCCGCCGTGTAGGGCAGCGATGCAAGTTAAATCTGTCGAGAGCTGAAACGTCCTCCCGTTGGTGTGGTGGGGTAGTTAGGAGAGGGGGTGCCAGATCCGGTGTCGTCCACGTCACTTGACCATGGTTCAAAATTACGTGGTCCGTCGCCAAAAGCCCTCGTGTAGCTGAACAGTGCGACGTTAATATTCAATCATTCATTTAATATATTTCGAGGATTTCATACAATTCGGTTGAAAACCGCATGCTAAGAGCAAAAAATATACTAAAAAAATTGATGAATATACAATTACAATAAATTCTTACATAGGGAAGCAAAACTGAGAAGCTAAAGCGTAGGAATAAAAAATTTTGAGTATATCTGATTATTTTAAAGTTTAAAAAATTTGTGTGCGTTATGTTATACTTGATATCAATTAAATAGTTAAAATAATGTGTTAATATTAGTCATGTAATCGTTTGATGACACATTCATATACTAATAAAAATTATCATGGTCATTGATGCGAATGTCAAGAATTTTATGTAATTTTAAATTCAGACATTAAGATATTGATGTAGAAAATATAAAACGACCATCTAAAATACATGAAAAATACAGTCTGCTATAAAATGATCTTGACAAACAAAATCCGGCATTTTCACTTACTATGGCAGATCCGGCTTAGTCAGGGGCGATCTGGAAAAACAGAGAGAGAACCGCGGTTTTGATGGATAACGCTCTAGCTTTTAAAGCTCCCAGGAAAAATTATATATACATATATAAATTACAAATGCAAAAATAAATCTTGTAATTTTCCATACATTTTTATAACAACGAATTGTGGAATTGGCTTCCAATACATTGTTGTGTTTGACAATATCTAAGGTAACCAACCCTACTTTAGATAGATTTGTACCACTTTTTCGTAACCGTATTCCTTTTAAAATTAATTCGTGCAGCCGAAATACACCTTTTGTACCCTTAAAAATTTATGTTAACTATAACGGTTAATTTTAATTTATGCAACTTGTGAAATGTTCATAATTAACCATTTCCGTCTAAACAGTTTACATGAAAAAAAAAGTTTGGACTCTCTCATTCATTAGGGATTTATATAAGATTCTAACATTAAATTTTATTTTTCACCGAATAGGATTGAGTGGAAGTGTATAGTGCTTCCACACCACAGGTCTGGGGTTATATTAACGGGCTGCGCAAGGTCGACTCTGCCTTTCATCCCCGCTACATTGGGTCGATAAATGAGTACCAAGCTTGCTTGGGGTCTTAAACACTGAAGGTCTCTCTTCAGACAGACCACCAAATCGGGACATCTGTTCATGCACCTCAGCGTCCAATGGTCACGTGTACTATAATGGACACAGTATAGTTCCTGGCCCTCATAAATTGTTGTGCTTCTGAGTGTCTTAAGTTTGAGGATTACCTCACTTTGGGGATACCCCTTAGATAAACATGTATTTCCACTCATTTGCAATTAAACATTTTTCTTTCAATTACGTTTATTTCAGAAGGAAGTTTGCTTTTTCAAATGTATTTGCTTAATAACATGTATATTTGTGTATTATATTAAAAATTTGATCAGTCCAAAATTACATGTTTTTAGCTCCTCTAAAAGCTTTTAGGATTTTACAACTGATCTTGCAATCCATATATGTTTTATAGTAGTATATTTAAAAATGATAAGGACATTTTTACGACTGTGTGAGCTGTTATGCCTCGTTTATAAATATAAAAAATTGCATTCAGCTACAGTTTTTAAAATGCACAGAAATAAGTGGAGCAACAGAATACTTACATATTATAAATATTTTTGACTGCAGTAAGATATATTTATATTTCAGTTTCTTTACAATTTGAATAGAAGTTGTAAGCCATTATGCGAATAGTTTGATATTGAGTATAAACCCATAGGCTGTTTAATATTGTAAAGTGTTTTACTTTGATACCAGCACACATTAAAATAAGGCTCATTTGCAGTTATATGATCAGCTTCAGTGATATTTAAATTTTCAAAAATAGTCTACACGTATGAAAACATTCTTTTCACAACCGCACACCACATCTCTCTCTCTCTCTTTCATACTATATCATCCCTACAGTAGGAAATATTTGTGTATACTGAAAAATTTAATACAGGATACATTTCCAAGTGTTAAATTTGTTTTTAAAATTTGGTATGAATACATTGTGGAACTGTCTGTTAACTTCACTGAACAAAATTGTTTTAAGTGTACTGTTTTGAAAGACAAGATTAATTAGGGAGAACTTTTCGTACAATAGAATTTGTAATGACTGAATTGTGTGAAAATGTAGTTATCGATGTGTGACATTTTTCCTTGTAATAAAAGAAACAGAAAGATAAGAAATTTAACTTGAGTAGAAAATGGTTAGAAGTACTGTCATGCGCATTTGAAGAAGTATATCCCCCATGAAAATTAAAAATTATTGACTGAATGTGTGTTATGTCCATCACAAATGCCGATGTAGAAAAGGAATTTTTATTTAATACAAGAAGTTCGAAAAAGAGAACACTAGGAAGGAAAATTTAAATTTTTTCCGAAAAATATTCAGTTAACATAAAAATATCTTTTATATGATTTTAATTAAAATAAATTAAAAGTATTGAAATCCTTTTTTATGCTATTTTAAATTAAAAATATAACTGAATAGAGAAACATCGGTTTTATTTCATAAATATAATCATTGTATGTAATACTTATTGTGTTATTGTTTAAAAATGAGATAGGGCCTTTGCTCTTTTTACCTCATTACTTTTTAAAAACAGGAAAGTGAGCGCATTATCTTACTCTTATATTCAAAAATGAATACAGGATGCTTTTTTCTGGTTCAAATCGCAATACCAAATATATATATATATATATATATATATATATATATATATATATATATATATATATATATATATATTAACTTTTAAAAAATGACAGAAAAATAAATTTTCTTTGAAGAAAATATAATTATTTTTCAAGTTCTAACATACTATTTATTTCATTTTTTCCTCTTTTTTTTTACCTTTCATTTTTTAATTTTACTGTGACTGAACATATAGGAGAAAGAAACACCGGATTCCACTACGCATTCAAAGAATATTGCCCAAGGCAACTTATTAGCTAGCTGTAAACAATTGATCTATTGGTTCTTTCTTTTGAAAGGGACCGAACTGGGTGGTAAAATTTTCCCCGTTCGACCTCCCAAGTTCTAAAAGGGGGAAAGGAAAAAAGTCTGTTGCATTTTTGAAGGGAATCGCAAAATAAGAGTTAAACGCTTTCGGAATAACTTTTCAGGAGGAAGGTGTCCAGTTAGAGGGTTAAATTCAGTCGCAGATCATCTTTCTCGTTGTATTAATAACATCACAATAGTTTTACTAGAGTCAAAAGATCTTATTCAAATGCAGCAAGAGGACCCTGTTCTAAGTCTTATTATACAGAAAATTGATCAAAATGACGTTAGCCCATAAGTTAGCAACTATTTTATTAATGCGGAAGGTCTGTTATGTCATTTGTCCAAGCGCCCGTCCAGGTCACCCAGGTCTAATACCACTAGAAAACAAGTTTGCTTTCCACATTGTCTTAAGGCAAGAATTCTCGAATCAATCCATTCAGAATATGGAGGGTATCTTAAATTTTTAAAACCTATCATCGACTCAGCGAAAACTTCTTTTGGCAAAATATGTACAAATATACTAAAAATTTTGTACGTTCTTGCACCGTATGTTTATCTCGAAAAAACGCTTTCAAAATTCCGCCAGCACCTCATCAACCAGTAGAACAAAATCAAGAACCGGGAGAAACGTGTCATATTTATATTTTCGGTCCTTTAAAAACCACGCCTACAGGTAATAGCTATGTTTTATCTATGATAGATGCATTCACAAAATACATTCATATCGTTCCACTTCCTGATATTAAGTCGAGTACGATTTCTAAAGCTTTCTTTGATAATTACATTGTACACAGGGGTTACCCACATAAATTAGTCGTAGATAACGCTACATATTTTAAGGGTTCAGAATTTTTTGAATTTTGCAGAGTTATGGGCAATCATAAAAGACACATATCAAGTTATTCCGCTCACGTCAACGGGAGAGTAGAGAAACCCAATCAATCGCTAGCCAATATCTTGGCACCAATTACGCAAAATACAAGTGACTGGGATGAGCAACTCCCGCACACCATGTTAGCATTAAATTCAGCGATTCATGAAGCAACATACACATCTTTTTTTCCCCTAGAACATGGCAGGGATATTCGATTGTCTTACACTTACGAGAAAAACTCCGACACACCACAAAATAAGCATGAATATGTTGAGAAGCTTTTACCGTATTTGGAGCAAATTTTTAATAAAGCCTTAAAAAATCTAAATGATCAGGAAGCATCGCATGTCGATTTGAGTACGAGAGCGACAAAGCAACATCATTATGATTACAAAATCGGACCCTTGTGTTTTATTAAGACGCCTAATATTAAATCTAATTTATCTCCAAAACTCAGACCTAAGTTTGAAGGCCCTTACAGAGTAATAGAGCGTTTTTCTAATGTGTCAATTATATAGGGTTCAACATGTAGAACAATTGAGGAAGAGATTTAACACACATGTCAATCGGATGATTCTATTTATTAATAGATTCTCATATTTGCACTTAAATAATTTAGACGATTTACAACCAGACACGATACGGAGGTTAAAATTATTGTTCCAAGTCCACGGTATAATTTAAGGGCCCGTGCAGGCAATTCGGCTGATTAATTTACTTCTTATCACGCTAAAAAAATTTTTTGAGGAAACCGAGAATTTTTTTTACATTGTTTACGCTTCGCCACTTCGAGAGCACACATCTGGAATGGTACCTGTTTCATTGTTGCACCTTGTTTCATATCATGTTTTGATGTTTAAGTGAGACATTGTTGTACCTGATTATTTAATTAATTTCAGCTCTATATAAAATATTTTTTGATGCTATGTGTTTTATGACAATATATAAATTTTGTTGTTTGTAATAAGATTGATATTTAATTTTGCTATGCGATTCATGCATGTACGTCAATTTTAATTTTATAAATTTTAAGCTTTAATTCATGTTTGCAACAGAAATCAAATTTTGGGGTCTTTTGGACACCTGTCACGAAATTTGAATGTTGTTACTGTATATATATATATTTGGCATTTTCATTAATCAAATAATTTTGTGTTGCGGTTATTATCTAGTATTTAATTTTTTTATATATACAAAATGTTCTTTGCTTGAATAAGTTAGTTCATGCTTACTTGATTGAGTATAACTGTGTACTTTCTTGTTAAATTTTGAGTTTGCATAAAAGATTATTTTTTTTATTAACGGTATTTTGTCAAAAGCAATTTTAGTGATAAGTTGTGTGTTAGTGTATTAATTTTAAGTAGCTGTGTATTACTGAATAATGATATCGTTGGAATTTTTATGCTTGTTTTAAGATATGGATAGAGGTGGTTGTTTGAATTTTTTTTCCTGAAGAAATTATGTTGAAACTTAACTTTGTTTTGCTCAAGTTGTTTTGTTTTTTCAAATGATTGCTAATTTTAATTTAAAACTTTTATAGTCTTTCGGTTAGGTGTTTCAATACTAATTTAATTTTTGTGTCTGTTTGTTTTGCTATAGATTTGGAATTTTTGTTTGCTTTTATATAGGGCTCTAGTTAAATTGTGGTTTGGTTAAATGAATGTGCAGTCAATAATTTTGTCTCGCTTGTGTGCTAAACTCTACTAGGAATTAAATGTCTTGTTTGATGTCGTTATGGTAGTTCTGTTGGTTTAGGTTAATTTTGCTTTTTTTTTCATGGTAGCGCTTGGGTAGATTATTCAATTGTGTATTGATATTAATTGAGTTTTTTTTATGGTTTTGGATTTTAATTGTAGTTTTGCATTGTTATATGGAAATAAGTTTATGGTCAGATACTGGTATTGTTAAATTTATGTTTTGTGTACGCGTAGTTGTGTTAGCTTTGAGTTTGGTATTGGCAAAAAAAAAAAAAGAGGAGAATTTTGATTTAGTATTGTTTCAGTTTTAGATATTGAGTTTGATAATTTTTTTTTAATTTGAAAATGTTGAAGATGATCAGGTGTTATTTTTTTTTGTTTTATTAATTGTTCAAAGAGCTAGATAAGTTTGAGTTAAGGATTATGTGGAATATTTGAGAAAGTTATTCGAAGGAGATAGAAAATTTTGATTTGATGAATTCGTAGAATAATTGTAAAATAAGTTTTTTTTATGGAGAGATAAGTTTGCGTCCAAAGTATGTGGTAAATTCGAGAGTTTTTTTTTTATATGGAAATGGAAAATTGAGTTGTAATAATTATGCGGTATATTTGAGAAAGTTGTTTAGATGTAGAGAAGGTAATTTTGAGTTAAGGATTTTGTGCGATTTCGAGTAAATAAGTTAATGAAAAGAGATAAGTTGAATTAATGATTGTGTGGTATATTTAAGAATGTTTTGAGATGAATCTAGGAAAGTTCGAGTTGAGGATTATATGAGATTTTGTGTAAATAAGTTGATGGGCATAGACGGGTTTTAGTTAATGGTATTGTGGAGAAGTCGATTAATTATTTGGAAGTTACAGATAAGTTTAGTTAGTGTTATTGAGGTACATGATATGAATGATCTGAGGTAAAGGCATTTTTGAATGATTGAGGAATCATTTTAAGGTTAAGGTTACTGAGAATTTGGGTTAATGTTATAGAATGATAAATGAGTAATGAATTCGATGGTTATCGATGAATTGAGTTAGCGGTATTGTTGAAAATTGAGGATCTTTGTTTGTTTTTTTTTTTGTTTTTTTTTGTATATTTGTTGCGAGTATAATGAAACATTGTAATGAGTTTTTTTTAATTATTTAGAATTGATACATTGCATTACATGGAATGTTAAAAAGTGATGTTGATTAGTGAAGTTTTTTTTTTTTTTGGGAATTATGTTTAATTATGTGTAGCACTTGTAATATTTTTTTTTACTTTTTTTGTTTTAGTTAAAATTACTTTACTCTGTATGTTTCGCCTCATATGTCATGGGTTGCATTATCAATTTTATGTTTATAAATTTTTTTTCTCTGAAATTTTCAACTGCATTTGCGATTTCTGGAATTCATTTCTCAATATGGAATTTCGCATGTATTGAATGTAGAAGAAATTGTTTTTTTTCTCTCGTTTTTTTAAAGTATTAATCGATATAGTTTTTTTTATAATCGGATTTGCATGTTTTTTTTTGTCTTGATTGTACATTCCGTTTCTTGTGTTGGTGTTTGCGGCATGCAGCAAATCGTTTGTCAGGGAATGGCATGTGCAAAATTTTGTTTTCTGCCTTTGTAAACATTGGCGGTGCATCCTGATCAAATACACGCTCATAGTTTGCAAATCTGAATTTAATTACATTACTTTTTTTAAAAATTTTAAATTGTAACCAATGCTTGTAGTGAATTTTTTAAAATTTCTTAGGCTATTAAGCATTCTCAGAGGTTATTTTATTTTTTCTTCACCTACGCACTAATCGCTTGAATTTCTAATTTTTTATTTTATAATAATATTTTTTTTTTTAGTTTTTTTTTTTTTTTTTTTTATTTCTACGAAAGATTGTATTCATTGCTCTTAGTGAACCATTGCAATTTCTTATGCTTTGAGTACTGTTAAAGGTTAAAATAATAATTTTTTTTGGTGCTCTGATGCATGCACATCATATTAGTCGTGTCAGGATTTCGAAGTTATACGATTATGAGGTGTCTGTTTCTTAGTGCCACGTTTGTATTGATTATGTATGTTTCACTTGTAGTTATTTCTTTTTACAAAATATTTTGTTTTATGCTCGTATGTGGGGTTATTGTGACAATCGAAGCTGTTATATATGCAATTTTTGAATTTACTATGAGTTACTTGTCTTATTTTTTATTATTTAGTGGCACATGATTCTTTGTGATTATTCAATTATTTCTATTTGTTATTTTGTATATGTTGTCCTTGTGAATTGTTTGGTGACCCATTCGATAATTATTTTTCGTAACATGAATTTAATCGTAGTTGTTAGTAGTTATTTTTTTTTCCTCTCACCGCTAAAGGAATTGGGACTTAATTTTTAGAATTTACTTTATAATTTGTTTTTCTTCCTTTCTGTTACATTTTCAATTGTAAATTGTGGGAATGGCGAGGTCGGTGCTTGGAATCTGCGGCGGATGTCAACTGGGGTCAAGTTTCTCTTTTCTTCACACTGGTTTTGGTTCTATGACTAATATGGTTTCCCTGGGAGACAATATTTTTTCTATTGCAGCGTACATGGAACATTTTTATTCCGCATCTGCCGGAACGTACGGGGCCAGCTGAATTTTTTACTCATTGTGGACGGACTACAGACTTTTGATGTGTTGCCTAGCTCTACAGGGAATTTTCTACTCATCGTGGACGGACTACAGACTTTTGATGTGTTGCCTAGCTCTACAGGAGTATCCTCTACTCATCGTGGACGGACTGCAGACCTTTTGATGTGTTGTCCCGCCGGAGTGACTAACTTTCTTCGCAGTATCGATGCATCAGCTATTTTTCTGGTCGGGACACACATGATCGCCGCACTCTCTTCTCGTGATGGAACATTTTTTTTCTCTTTCTTGCTGGTTGTAATTTTTTTGTGTGCTGTGTATTTGAGAGAGGGAAGGATTGATGGTAGGCCAGAACTCCCTAATTTATAATTAGGCCCTGAGATGGCTTGGAATGTGTTTACGAGTCCCCGGACCGGATGTGGTTAAATTCCTTTTGGGTGGGGTGCGTCAAGAAAGTTCCCGTAACCCATAAATTGTGAGGTGGTGTAACACTGCGCTGGCCTCTGGACCAATCAGAGACAATTAAAGTGGACAAGACAAAGAGTCCGCTCTAAGATTTTTATGTGAAAAGTCGTAAAATAAAACCGGACGCACACCAATTTTACAGAGAGAATGCCGATTCTAGAGCTGCAGACAATCACGAAAATACTCCGGAGACTCCGGGCATCAACCACGTCCATCCCTTGCACTTTCCCTCTCTCAAGCTAAGTTAAATTTTGATCTTCTTGTAGTGAAGTAAATTTCCATATACTTGTGCTTAAAATAAATTAAATAATGTTTAAAAACTATACGATCAGTGTATGATTTAGTGTGAGATGAGTGTTTTAATTTTAGAATTACTTAACTTAAATAATTGTCATGATGCGATGTGAAATTAGAAATCTGGGTTCAAAGTTTTAGAAATTAAATAAGTTTAAAATAGCGTCGCATCATTCCTCAATTCCTACTATTAGATCACACCCTCTATTTATTTATTTTTCTTGATGGAAATTCCAATCGTTAATAAAATACATTTTAAAGCGCTCAGTTGAGTTGAAATTTTGTATACAGGATTATTTTAGATGACAACACAATAATTTATTTATTGTTAATAAAAATTAATTGATTAAAACAAATTCAAATAATTACAAATAAAGCCGCGTTGGCATGATTTTTGGTGACTTAGCGACCTTTTTGTCGACTTGTGTCATAACTTTAAAAAGTTTACTTTTTCTCACGTGTTAAAGCATACAGTTGAACTGAAATTTATATACACAATTGTTTTGGGGGAGACTACGATACTTTAATAATTAATTACTTTACTTTGTTTTTAATAATAAATATTAATTACCATTTAATGTTGAGATTCTATCATATGTATATACAAATTTATATTAATCTTAACTATTAAATAAAAAGTAGCTCAAGTAAAAATTTCTTTGTTGATCTAAGTATGAATTAACTTAATTTTTTTCTTATATTACATGTTTTGCATAAAATACATTAAGAAGATCCTAATCTTTTATAAAAATGGACAAATACATGTTGTTAGGAATAATTTTTAGAGAGAAGATATATATATATATATATATATATATATATATATATATATATATATCACGCTTTGGAGAAATTCTTGGATTGACAGGAGAATAGCAACGGGCAGCCGTTTGTCCTATTATATTTTATTTCAATGTTCTGTAAAGAAGTCTGCACTATATACAAGCATTGACAAGGACTTGAGCTCTTTCAGCTTTGATCAGCAGCGAGTGAGTCCTTAGAATACGAAATCTTAAAAACTCCCAGTGTAATTCAGAACAATGTTTGATATGATATGTTACAAAAAATCATACGGTTATTTGAAAGTTCATTAAAATTTCAGAGGGTGTAAATATAATGAAGGAAAGATGAAGTATAAAATGAAGATATAAAATTTGGAGGTTGGTGTAGAAATGTTGCTGAGATCACATCACTTTTACAAGACGAGATTCTGAGCGAGCCTCTTCAATGTCCATTTATTAGTAAACAACTGTTCGGGTTGCGGGAGAAAAGTAGTTATATGTATATTACTCTTTAGTTAAAGTCGAATTGGGTTAAATCACTCACAATGGATTCTAGTTTGTGGTAAGTAATTAATTTTAAATAAAAATATTGATTTTTTTGTGCAATAGCTAAGTTACCAATATTAGTGTGAAGCATTAATGTAATACATATTTACAGACAAAAATATGCTTTGAACATTAGAAAGACGTGGAGAATTTTGACTGGTATATACAGTATAAAAGCTCTTCACGTATTTCTTTTTATAGAAGTGAAAACAAAGTCAAGGGGTGTTGGAAAGCTAAAATCTTATTTTTTTGACAATTTGAGATTTTTACATTTTCCATTTGTATAGATTGTAACCTTTCTAAAAAATACCTTACTTGAACCTCTGGGGTATTTAAAAGACTTTAAAATGTATTTTTAAATATTCGTTGAATTTGAACCACGCCCATTTTAATGGTGAAAATTGTAAACAAATTACTTTGTGTTTGCTTAAAAGTGTAACGATTGATATGAACCAAAACATGTATCTTTTATTTTAAATTGAGCTTTTTATTTTTTTATTTCCCAGCCGATTAGAAGACTCACTGTATACATATTAACATCAATTTATCTCAAAATGTAAATTTTAATGTGCGATGTAATTTTTCTGAGAAACTACGTTTCACAGGTATATAAATTTGTTATGAATTATTTATAATGATATCTAATGTATACTAAAATGAGCTTTTTTCAAAGCACTCAAAAATTTAATTTTTACAAATTTTTTAAGTAAGAAATGGGTCAAATTTTGCAATGTTTGATACAATATTTCATAATTTCTTTAAAAAAATCAAAATTAGCTAAAAGCTCATTTTAGTATAAGAGAGGTGTACTTTAATAGTATGAAAAATTTCAAGCATGTACTTAAAACAGATTTTGAGAAAAAGTACATCGAAAACAGCCAATTTAACATTGTCAGTATAGAGAGAGAGAGAGAGAGAGGTTTCCAACTCCCCTTAAAAAGTTAAGTTATAATATAGTTTCATACAATAACAAAGAAGTCGGTCTCTTTCGTTGAAATGTCTCTGACGGTTATCGGTGTCGCTAAAGACCCACCGTATATAAATGGCTGAAAATACATTTTTCTTATCGAGGTGTATAGTCCTCGCGTTGTTATTCAATTCCTATTTCTAGATCACACCCTCTATTTATTTATTTTTCTTGAGGTAATTTTCAATCGTTAAAAAAATACATTCTAAAGGGCTCAATTAAGTTGAAATTTTATATACATGATTATTTTGGATGACAACACAATAATTTAATTGTTTTTAATAAAAAATTAATTGATTAAAACTAATTATTCAAATAATTACAAATACAACCACGCTGGCATGCTTTTTGGTGACTTAGCGACCCTTTTGGCGACTTGTGTCAAAATTTTAAAAGGTTTTCTTTTTCTCAAGTGTTAAAGCATTCAGCTGAACTGAAATTTATATACGGAATTGTTTTGGGTGACACTACGATTCTTTAATGATAATTAATAAATATTAATTACCTCTTAATGTTGGGATTCTGTGATATGTATATACATATTTATATTAATTTTAACTATGTAATAAAAAATAGCTAAAGGAAAAATTTTCTTTGTTGATCTAAGTAGGAATCGACTTAATTTTTTTTTTTTTCTTATATTACACATGTTTTGCATAGAATACATTAAGAAGATGCTAATGTTTTATAAAAGGGACGAATACATGTTGTTATGAATAATTTTTAGAGTGAAGTGACATATATATATATATATATATATATATTATGCTTTGGAGAAATACTTGGATTGACAGGAGAAATGAAACGGGCATCAGTTTGTCCTATTATATTTTATTTCAATAGCCTGTAAAGAAGTCTACACTACAAGCATTGACAAGGACGTGAGCTCTTTCAGCGTTGATCAGCAGCGAGTGAGTCCTTAGAATATGTGTCTTCTCTAAGTCCGGCGAAAGTAGAAGTCAAAGTTCTTATGTGGGAGGTGGGTTGAGTTGTCCTGGTAGGAAGTTTACTCCAACAGACACATGTGGGGCTGGGGATTCATCACAATTTCCCCCCTCCTGATGGCTCGTACAACAACAGGGACAGGATCACTGACGACACAACGATGACAGGAAACTTAGGTATATTGTTTTTTAAAACTTTTTGGAATTAATTTGATAATCGTCATGGCGTGGAGTACCTAAAACTATGTTACACAAATCCTCAAAATATTTCCGATTAAGTCGTTACAACCGAAAATAACAATATCACAATCACTAAATATTACAGCAATATATTGTTGATATTTACAAAGCATGCTAACATATTTCAAAATAATACAATGATATACTAATGAAGATGTTAAACAGATATAAATACTCTTCCTTGACTATCCTTAAAAGTGGATATTTACAGCAATATAGGTACGAAACACATATTGTCTCAACTGTAAACAAGGTATATTTTTACTACTCTGACTTGATTAAGACATAAGATTAGAATAAACTTTAAATTCTCAGGGGAATAGAAACATCTTAATTTAGAAATATTGAAAATTTGGGAATCTTTGTTCGCCAAAGATATTGGTTTATTAATTCCATAAGTAAATTCCGAAGATTGCCTTATTATTTCAAGAGGGCCAGAAAAAGGGGAGCTCTATTTCCTCGTATTAGAATACTGGAACTCTTCATACACAACAAGATCTTTTGGGTTGAATTTTTTTCAATACAGTGAGCATTATATATCTAATCTTATTTTTAATATGATAATATATTGTTTTCTGCAAGGCCAATTCACGTGCTTCATCAACAGGTCCATAGTAATTATTCTGATCTATAGGTGATTGATATGGCAGGAGACCAAATAGCAAGTATGCTGGTGGGTATTTAGTTATTGAGTGTGGAGTTGAGTTATATTCATTACACCAGTGGTTCTCAAACTTTACCTACTTGCGACCCAATTTTCAATCATAATTTTTATTGCGCCCCCCCAAAAATAATAATGTATTGAATGCAATAATAATATTTGGGGGGTGCTAAAGCTACAATACGATCATAATTATAAACCGTACAAATTAACAAGATAAGTATTAAATTTTTATATGTTACTTTTAAGTAATATACATACATACATATATATATATATATATATATAGTAAATGTAATACAATGTTAGTAGAATATTTAAATATATATATATATATATATATAGTAAATGTAATACATATATATATATATATATATATATAGTAAATGTAATACATATATATATATATATATATATATAGTAAATGTAATACATATATATATATATATATATATATATATATATATATATATATATGTATTACTTTTTAGTTCGATTCACTATAAAAGCGTGTTTTTTTATTTGGTTTTAAACTATAATTTAATTTATAATTATTTTTACTATACACGACAAAAATCCTAATTCAAGTGAATAATTTAATTAAGAGAAAATATACTTAGGTACTTTCAAGGACTTTTAAATTTTTCTTTGATTTTTTGAGAAAAAATCCAATAAAACTAAGGAAAATGTTTCAAATCTTCGTGCCTTTAATAAAGGACATAAAGCATGTTCATAGAAAATATCTTTGAACAAAAGTGGTCGCGCAGGGAACTCGATCAAAACTAGTAATTTGATTGTACAAAAAAACGTTTGAAACTCCCCCCAAAAAAGAGGGCGAAATGTGGTAATTTCATTTTAGTTCCCATTAAGACTGTCTTATTGGAGGATACTCTGTCAAGGTCATTGGTAACAAATAAACAGTTTTTCCAGAATTAACGATTTCGTGAACATCAGGTGACTCTGCGCCTCGATCCCGTGTTAAAAGTATATTCAATAAAACATGGATATTAGTTCTAAAAAAGAATTTCGTAAATAGTGTTCAGTTATGCATTGTATGTTGGACAAATAATCCTTCAAAGTACTCAATATGCTTATCCATTTATCAAATAACTCATTCACATGGAGAAAAGCAAAAGAAAAATATGATTTACAACTTTCCTAAAAGAAAAACAGATGGAGGGAAACATACAGGAAGTTTAAAGGTCAAATATATAATACTCAAAAGTAGCATTTTATGGGTTAAAAGAAACGTAATAAAAAAATATTTCATCGTTTGATTACAGTAAAGTGAACAAAATGTCTTTTTTTATTTGGTTATAGGATCAAAGGGTGCTAATGAACGTTTGAAGTGGAATGTTTTATTTTTGACGATCACCAGATGATATGTATAAATTATATCAGTGTAAATGTTCATTTTTTATTAAGTCAGAAAGCATTTTGTTTTTCTTCATTCCAAAAAAATATTTTTTAAATCTTTTATTTTCAATATGCGCGCGCCCCACAGTTTAAGAGACACTGCATTACACACTTGGTCTAGCAGTTTTGTCCAAGAAATTTTAGTAGAGTGAAGCATTTACCTTGCATTTAAGTCTAGTAACAAGAGGTTGATTGACACGTTCATTTCTACCATTTGTTTGAGGATGATGAGCTGTAGTTAACATATGTTTAATATTATAATTTCTAAGGAATTTTTTAAATCTGGAAAAAGTAAAGGCACCATTTCTATCAGTTAAAAATTTTTCAGGAATTTGGATTTGAAAGACTTGTTTTAAGATATTTGCATAGGTTTCAGAGTTTTCCTTTTTTGAAGGAAAAGTACACACATATCTTGTTGCATGGTCAATCACAATGTGCATTTTTTTTAGAATGATAATAGTTGAAACCTCCGACAATAACCACAGATATAAAATCAAAAGGTTTGCTGGTAGGTTGAACTTCTTGCAGTAACCCAAATTTCTTTTGTTTTTTTTTTTTTTTTGTTAAGCTGACATACCATGGAATGTTTAAAGAATTCAATAATATCAGTTTTAATGTTAGGCCAATAGTATTGAAGTGAAATTAAATTCAACATTTTTTTGAACACCAGGATGACCAAACTGCTCATGAGCTTGATACAACAGTTTTAATCTTAATGAAAAAAAATGGAATAACTATCTTATGTAAATTTTTCTTTTTAATTACTATTGCATCTTTGATCTCATGGTATTTAGGTCCACAAAGATTATCATACTTTTGATGAGTTTTAATTTCTTTAATGTCAAGCAAATGACTTGAATGTTGAAGGTGATGAGTAACCGGATGCCTGGATAACATATATGCTTCAATGTTAGTAGAACCCTTTAAATATTTAATATTATAATCATACATACTTAGCTTTAATGACCAGCGGAATAATCGACCTCTTAAATTTTTAACATTTTTTGTTCAAACAAGAGCTGCATGGTCAGTATGCATAATACATTTTTGGCCATGTAGATAGTAATAAAATGTATCTAAAGGATCTATTATTTCAAGACATTTTAACTCAGTTATAGCATAATTTTTTTCGTAATATCTTAAGGTTCTAGAATTGTAAGCAATTGGGTGTAACACATTTGAGGCATCAGGTTGTTTCAACACAGTGAAAACACTTTTTTGTGATGCATCAAAAAAAAACATGACAATTTAGGTCAGGATCATACAAATGTAAAATCGGCTTCAATATTAAACTTTCTTTTAGTTTCTCAATAGCATTTTGACTTTCATCAGTCCTATTAAATTTTGCATCCTTTTTATAACATATTTAATGGATATCGAAGGTCAGCATATTCTGGAATAAACTTATGATACACATTTATTGAACCAAAGAACCTTTGAAGTTCTTTTGTATTATTATTGGGTGGTTTCAACTTTTTGATTAAGTCGATATTGGTATTATTTGGAGTAACTTTACCCTCTACTATTTCATATACCAGAAAGTTAATTTTAGTTTGGACAAAGACACATTTAGATAGGTTCAATTGAATATTTTCTTTTTGGCAAACGTCAAAATATGTCTTCAGATGATTCCAATGTTGTTTTTCTGACAAAGAAAATACTATGATATAATCGAAATAATTGCAAGCAAAATCGAACTTTTACTTAGTTAATATTCTTCGAATTAATCTATTAAAAATTTTAGGGGTTACCTTAATTCCAAATGGTAATCTGTATTATTCATATAAGCCAAATTTAGTGCAGAAAGCGAGTTTCTCAGTATCCTTATGGTGAATGGGTACATGCCAATATCCAGAAGCTAAGTCTAAAGTTGAAAAAAAAATTGCTCGAGCTAACTTGTCTAATAAACTAACCATAATAGGCAATGGTTTAGAATCCGCTTTACATACAGCATTTAATTTTCTGAAGTCTATACATATTCTGGTATTTTTATCGTCATCGCGTTTAAAATCTAAAGTCACTGAGGCTGAATAGGGACTATTACTTTGTTCAATTAATCCAGCTTGCAATAATTTCTCAACTTGACCCTTAAATTATTTTTCCTAAATTGGAGAAGTACGATAAGTTCTGAGATTAATTGGTAAGTCAGATTTGAGTATAATTCTTTGAGGTTCAACTCTTAATTGACCTACATCATAATTCTCTTCAGAAAAATAATTGGATCATAATGGGAAAGTATTTCTCTTAACTCACACCTCATCTCTATGACAATCTGCGGTAGAACATTTTGAGCCTCAGAGATCTGAGAATGAGGAGGAGTTACATATGTTTCTTCGTTTCTATAAAGAGAATATTTTGTTCATTTTTCTATTTATATTATTTACGATATTTCCATTTTGATTCATTTGTAGATGATTGCAGTCAATAGTAAGGTTAAATTTGATAGTTCTGGTAGTCCAAGTATAAGATAGGGTAAAGTGTGATCTACAGCATACATCGTTACTAATTTAGAAATAGCACCTATTTTTACATAAAATAAACATGTCTTACTAAGATTAACTGTTCTCTGGGTTTGTTGTACAATTATGCTTTGAGCATTTTTCTCTTTTAACTGGTGCTTGCTTACAAAATTATGAGATATAATGGAGATAGTTGAACCGGTATCAAATATACATGATAAGGGATTCTTTTTTATAAATCCAGATATTTCAAATAATTGTCAAATTTGAAATTCTTCCGTTGGAGGGTCAACATGTGGTTGTATAGGTATTTGAGGGAGTACTTGTATTGACGAGAGTCTGAATGGACAAATTTGAGCCCAATGTTAGGCACTTTGAATCCCCTGGCACTCGCAAAATCTATACGGGTTAGGTGGTAAGTTACTCTGAAAGTGCATTTTCGGACTGTTTAACGTTCTAGGAGTTTGGTTAGGAACCTGGCTTTGTGCAAATTTATTTTGCCTAAAATGTCTAGGTTTCCAATTTTGGTAGTTTTTCTTAGAAACATTAAATCTTGGGGATCTACAATTACTATGATTTTCAATTTTGTTCTGTTCACTGTTTTGAATTTTTAATTATTTAGTCGTGGTTACTATCCATTCTGTTGGGTTACTAGGATGACTGATCGTGAGTAAGTGCCTTAAATTAATGGGTAAGCCGTCTGTTAATCCTTTTAATATCATAGATGTGGGTAAATTTAATTGTGTGCCAATTTCCAATTTTTCATGGAAGTATTGAGCACTTTCCTTTCCATTAAAAGTTTTTTGCGTGAAACCATTTATAGTAGTAATAAATGGCGCAAGACAATTTCCTGTTAAGAAACAAGTGAATTCCTCCCAATTGTTAATTTTATCATAAAAATTAATGTAATCCGTTAAGGCACTGTTCTTTAAATGGTTAGATATATTGGTAAATTTCTAAGAATCACCTAGGTTCAATTTTTGACATTTATCATTAAAGTATTTTAACCATGAAATTACTTGCAAAGAATTATTTGGATCAAAATCTATTAATTGGTTTGGTAGATTTAATTGGTTTTCAGAAGTTTGAGTTTTTGATATATCACTTGTTTCCGTCATATTTCTTTTACCACCTAGTAACTGCATAAATAGTAAAAGAATAGAATAAATGAAACTAAAATTTAATACACCGAAAAACAGTATCAAAAAGTTTTACATATCAGCAAACGATGACAATTAAAAATAATTTTACGCAAAGGAAATGAATGCAATTTTTTAAAAAACAACACATATACTTAACTATAAGAAATCAAATAAATATATTAAAATATAAGAAATCAAATAAATATATCAAAATATAAGAAATCAAATAAAGATACAAAATCAAGCCTTAACTTATTCAAACTTAATAACGAATGCAAGTCACACACAATTATAATAAATTTACCATAATATATATTTCTAAATAATTATTTTGCGAACTTAAAATAACTAAACTTACGAACTTGAAGCACTTAAAAACGTCTCAAAATTTTGGCATTCGAAGTGTAAGGATACCTTTGATTACTCAAAACGAAGTGTTTAAAAAGTTTTTCTTTCTTTTCTCACCACAACACTTTTTTGACTTTGAAGACGTACTGGAAGACTTTTGTTCCGTTGATTATTACAATGGGTTACTTGGAGAATTTTCTTGACACATACATCTACTTTGAATTCTGTTGATTTTCGAAGAGAAGTTTTTGAAGAAACTTTTTTTTAAATAAATCGTATTTCGATCTATGTAGCCGTACAGATTTTTACAAAAAATTTTGCTATGTTGCACTATTATTCAATTTTTGAAGCAGTCAATTTTATTCTTGCCGCATGTTCACATCCTACAGGCTATTTGTCATGTTTTGGAGAAATTCTTGGATTACAGGAGAAATGCAACGGGCAACCATTTGCCCTATTATATTTTATTTCAATATTCAGTAAAGAAGTCTGCACTCTCCAAGCCATGACAAAACCGAGAGCTGTTTCATCGTTGATCAGCAGCGAGTGAGTCCTTAGAACACGTTTCTTCTTTAAGTCCGGCGAAAGTAGAAGTCACAGTTCTTATGCGGGAGGTGGGTTGAATTGTCCTGGTAGGAAGTTTCCCCCAACTAACACTTGTGGGATTGGGTTTCATCATATATATATATAGTAAAAATGCAATTTTCTCAAAAAGTTATTTTTAAAACTACATATACCTTTTTCTCAGAATGACCTGTATTAATGCAACAGCAATTTTCACTCCATATTGCTGACATATATACACAAGTGAGCTTTGCAAGAGATTTCCGAAATATTTGGCCATAGACCAGATAAAGTAACATCATATAACAATTTTTAAAAAGTTCGCGCTGATGGTACGTAAAAGTATGTTTTGTAAAAACTAAACATATATATTTGAAAGATCTCACTTCAGTATAAATATAAATTTTTATTTATTGTACAGACAACTTTTTAAGCTTTAGATTTTAAAATGTTAATCCATAAAAGTTACACAGATATCTTGTGATTTTTTGTCGTTGCATGTACAGTTTGTTACACATTGATAAAAATTCTAAAATTTCATATTTAAAAACAGAATGGATGGATGTGTAGATATTCATTTTTCGCATTTTGTGAAGTAATCCAAATCTATATATTGGATTTCTCATTTTCATGCAGCTTTTAAATTATTTTAGAATAAAAATGAATACAATGGGCTCTCCTACATGCATATTCCCATTAAAATCTCCCAGTGTAATTCAGAACAATGTTTGATATGAGATCTTGCAAAAGAACCATACGGTTGTTTGAAAGTTCATTAAAATTTAAGAGGGTGTAAATATAATGAAGGAAAGATGAAGCATAAAATGAAGATATAAAATTTGGAGGTGGGAGTAGAAATGTTGCTGAGATGCTGAGATCACATCAATTTTACAAGACGAGATTCTGAGCGAGCCTCTTCAATGTCCATTAATTAGTAAACAACTGTTCGGGTTGCGGGAGAAAAGTAGTTACATGTATATTACTCTTTAGTTAAAGTCGGATTGATTTAAATCACTCACAATTAATGCTAGTTTGTGGTAAGTAATTAATTTTAAATAAAAATATTGATTTTTTTGCTCAATGGCTAAGTTACCACTATTAGTGTGAAGCATTAATGTAATACATATTTACAGACAAAAATATGCTTGGAACATTAGGAAGACGTGGAGAGTATTGACTTGTATTTACAGTATCAAAGCTCTTCACGATTTTCTTTTTATAGAAGTGAAAACATTTTTAAAGTAAGTTATAATATAGTTTCATACAATAACAAAGAAGTCGGTCTCTTTCGTTGAAATGTCTCTGACGGTTATCGGTGTCGCTAAAGACCCACCGTATATAAATGGCTGAAAATACATTTTTCTTATCGAGGTGTATAGTCCTCGCGTTGTTATTCAATTCCTATTTCTAGATCACACCCTCTATTTATTTATTTTTCTTGAGGTAATTTTCAATCGTTAAAAAAATACATTCTAAAGGGCTCAATTGAGTTGAAATTTTATATACATGATTATTTTGGATGACAACACAATAATTTAATTGTTTTTAATAAAAATTAATTTATTAAAACTAATTATTCAAATAATTACAAATACAACCACGTTGTCATGATTTTTGGAGACTTAGCGACTTTTTGGTTGACTTGTGTCAAAACTTGAAAAGGTTTTCTTTTTCTCAAGTGTTAAAGCTTTGAGCTTAACTGAAATTATTATACGAAATTTTTTTTTGCGTGACACTACGATTCTTTAATGATAATTAATAAAGATTAATTACCACTTAATCTTGAGATTCTGTCATATATGTATATACATATTTATATTAATTTTAACTATATAATAAAAAGTAGCTAAAGGATAATTTTTCTTTGTTGATCTAAGTAGGAATTGACTAATTTTTTTCTTATATTACATGTTTTGCATAAAATACATTAAGAAGATGCTAATGTGTGTGTGTTTTATAAAAAGGACGAATACATGTTGTTATGAATAATTTTTAGGGTGAAGTGACATATATATATATATATCATGCTTTGGAGAAATTCTTGGATTGACAGGAGAAATGCAACGGGCAGACGTTTGTCCTATTATATTTTATTTCAATATTATTTGAAGAAGTCTGCACTACAAGCATTGACAAGGACGTGAGCTCTTTCAGCTTTGATCAGCAGCAAGTGAGTCCTTAGAATACGTGTCTTCTTTAAGTCCGGCGAAAGTAGAAGTCAAAGTTCTTACGCGGGAGTTGGGTTGAGTTGTCCTGGGAGGAAGTTTACCCCGACTGACATTTGTGCAATGGGGATTCATCCCAACTTCCCCCCTCCTGATGGCTCGTACAACAACAGGGACAGGATCACAGACGACACAACGATGACTGGAAACTTACGTATATTGTTTTTTAAAACTTTTTTGAATTACTTTGATAATCGTCATGGCGTGGAGTACCTAATACTATGTTACACAAATACTCAAAATATTTCCGATTAAGTGGTTACAACAGAAAACAACACTATCACAATCACTAATAATTACAGCAATATATTGTTAATATTTACAAAGCATGCTAACATATTTCAAAATAATACAATGATATACTAATGAAGATGTTAAACAGATATGAAAATTCTTCCTTGACTATCCTGAAATGTGGATAATTACAACAATATAGGTACGAAACACAATTTGTCTCAACTGTAAAAAAGGTATATCTTTACTACTCTGACTTTATTAAGACATAAGATAAGAATAAACTTTAAATTCTCAGGGGAATAGAAACATCTTAATTTAGAAATATTGAAAATTTGGGAATCTTTGTTTGCCAAAGATATTGGTTTATTAATTCCATAAGTGAATTCCGAAGATTGCTTTATTATTTCATGAGAGCCAGAACAAGGGGAGCTCTATTTCCTCGTATTAGAATACTGGAACTCTTCATACACAACAAGATCTTTTGGGTTGAATTTTTTTCAATACAGTGAGCATTATATATCTAATCTTATTTTTAATATGATAATATATTGTTTTCTGCAAGGCCAATTCACGTGCTTCATCAACAGATTCATAGTAATTATTCTGATCTATAGGTGATTGATATGGCAGGAGACCAATTAGCAAGTATGCTGGTGGGTATTTAGTTATTGAGTGTGGAGTTGAGTTATATTCATTACACCCTTGTCTAGTAGTTTTTTCCAAGGAATTTTAGTAGATGAAGCATTTACCTTGCATTTAAGTCTAGTAACAAGAGATTGATTGACACGTTCATTTCTACCATTTGTTTGAGGATGATGAGCTGTAGTTAACATATGTTTAATATTATAATTTCTAAGGATTTTTTTAAACCTGGAAGAAGTAAAGGCATCATTTCTATCAGTTAATAATTTTTCAGGAATTTGGATTTGAAAGACTTGTTTTAAGATATTTGCATAGGTTTCAGAATTTTCCTATTTTGAAAGAAAAGTACTCACATATCTTGTTGCATGGTCAATCACAATGTGCAATTTTTTTTTTAGAATGATAATAGTTGAAACCTCCGACATTATCCACAGATATAAAATCAAAAGGTTTACTGGTAGGTGGAACTTCTTGCAGTAACCCAAATTTCTTTTGTTTCTTTTTTTTGTTAAGCTGACATACCATCCAATGTGTAACGAATTCAATAATATCAGTTGTAATGTTAGGCCAATAGTATTGAAGTGAAATTAAATTAAACATTCTTTTGAACACCAAGATGACCAAACTGCTCATGAGCTTGATTCAACAGTTTTAATCTTAATGAAAATTGAATAACTATCTTATGTAAATTTTTCTTTTTAATTACTATTACATCTTTGATCTCATATGGTATTTAGGTCCACAAAGATTATCATACTTTTGATGAGTTTTAATTTCATTAATGTCAATCAAATAACTTGAATGTTGAAGATGATGAGTAACCGGATGCGTGGATAACATATATGCTTCAATGTTAGTAAAAAACCCTTTAAATATTTAATATTATAATCATACATACTTAGCTTTAATGACCAGCGGAATAATCGACCTCTTAAATTTTTAACATTTTTTGTTCAAACAAGAGCTGCATGGTCAGTATGCATAATACATTTTTGGCCATGTAGGTAGTAATAAAATGTATCTAAAGGATCTATTATTTCAAGACGTTTTAACTCAGTTATAGCATAATTTTTTTCGTAATATCTTAAGGTTCTAGAATTGTAAGCAATTGGGTGTAACACATTTGAGGCATCAGGTTGTTTCAACACAGTGAAAACACTTTTTTGTGATGCATCAAAAAAAAAAAAAAAAAAAAACATGACAATTTAAGTCAGGATCATACAAATGTAAAATCGGCTTCGTTATTAAACTTTCTTTTAGTTTCTCAATAGCATTTTGACTTTCATCAGTCCTATTAAATTTTGCATCCTTTTTATAACATATTTAATGGATATCGAAGGTCAGCATATTCTGGAATAAACTTATGATACACATTTATTGAACCAAAGAACCTTTGAAGTTCTTTTATATTATTATTGGGTGGTTTCAACTTTTTGATTATGTCGATATTGGTATTATTTGGAGTAACTTTACCCTCTACTATTTCATATCCCAGAAAGTTAATTTTAGTTTGGACAAAGACACATTTAGATAGGTTCAATTGAATATTTTCTTTTTGGCAAACGTCAAAATATGTCTTCAGATGATTCCAATGTTGTTTTTCTGACAAAGAAAATACTATGATATAATCGAAATAATTGCAAGCAAAATCGAACTTTTACTTAGTTAATATTCTTCGAATTAATCTATTAAAAATTTTAGGGGTTACCTTAATTCCAAATGGTAATCTGTATTATTCATATAAGCCAAATTTAGTGCAGAAAGCGAGTTTCTCAGTATCCTTATGGTGAATGGGTACATGCCAATATCCGGAAGCTAAGTCTAAAGTTGAAAAAAAAATTGCTCGAGCTAACTTGTCTAATAAACTAACCATAATAGGCAATGGTTTAGAATCCGCTTTACATACAGCATTTAATTTTCTGAAGTCTATACATATTCTGGTATTTTTATCGTCATCGAGTTTAAAATCTAAAGTCACTGAGGCTGAATAGGGGTCTATTACTTTGTTCAATTAATCCAGCTTGCAATAATTTCTCAACTTGACCCTTAAATTATTTTTCCTAAATAGGAGAAGTACGATAAGTTCTGAGATTAATTGGTAAGTCAGATTTGAGTATAATTCTTTGAGGTTCAACTCTTAATTGACCTACATCATAATTCTCTTCAGAAAAATAATTGGATCATAATGGGAAAGTATTTCTCTTAACTCACACCTCATCTCTATGACAATCTGCTGTAAAACATTTTGAGCCTCAGAGATCTGAGAATGAGGAGGAGTTACATATGTTTCTTCGTTTCTATAAAGAGAATATTTTGTTCATTTTTCTATTTATATTATTTACGATATTTCCATTTTGATTCATTTGTAGATGATTGCAGTCAATAGTAAGGTTAAATTTGATAGTTCTGGTAGTCCAAGTATAAGATAGGGTAAAGTGTGATCTACAGCATACATCGTTACTAATTTAGAAATAGCACCTATTTTTACATAAAATAAACACACACACACACACACACACATGTCTTACTCAGATTAACTGTACTCTGGGTTTGTTGTACAATTATGCTTTGAGCATTTTTCTCTTTTAACTGGTGCTTGCTTACAAAATTATGAGATATAATGGAGATAGTTGAACCGGTATCAAATATACATGATAAGGGATTCTTTTTTATAAATCCAGATATTTCAAATAATTGTCAAATTTGGGATTCTTCCGTTGGAGGGTCAACATGTGGTTGTATAGGTATTTGAGGGAGTACTTGTATTGACGAGAGTCTGAATGGACAAATTTGAGCCCAATGTTAGGCACTTTGAATCCCCTGGCACTCGCAAAATCTATACGGGTTAGGTGGTAAGTTACTCTGAAAGTGCATTTTCGGACTGTTTAACGTTCTAGGAGTTTGGTTAGGAACCTGGCTTTGTGTAAACATATTTTACCTAAAATGTCTAGGTTTCCAATTTTGGTAGTTTTCCCTAGGAACATTAAATCTTGGGGTTCTACAATTACTATGATTTTCAATTTTGTTCTGTTCACTGTTTTGAATTTTTAATTATTTAGTCGTGGTTACTATCCATTCTGTTGGGTTACTAGGATGACTGATCGTGAGTAAGTGCCTTAAATTAATGGGTAAGCCGTCTGTTAATCCTTTTAATATCATAGATGTGGGTAAATTTAATTTTGTGCAAATTTCCAATTTTCATGGAAGTATTGAGCACTTTCCTTTCCATTAAAAGTTTTTTGCGTGAAACCATTTATAGTAGTAATAAATGGCGCAAAACAATTTCCTGTTAAGAAACAAGTGAATTCCTCCCAATTGTTAATTTTATCATAAAAATTAATGTAATCCGTTAAGGCACTGTTCTTTAAATGGTTAGATATATTGGTAAATTTCTAAGAATCACCTAGGTTCAATTTTTGACATTTATCATTAAAGTATTTTAACCATGAAATTACCTGCAAAAAATTATTTGGATCAAAATCTATTAATTGCTTTGGTAGATTTAATTGGTTTTCAGAAGTTTGAGCTTTTGATATATCACTTGTTTCCGTCATATTTCTTTTACCACCTAGTAACTGCATAAATAGTTAAAGAATAGAATAAATGAAACTAAAATTTAATACACCGAAAAGCAGTATCAAAAAGTTTTACATATCAGCAAACAATGACAATTAAAAATAATTTTACGCAAAGGAAATCAATGCAATTTTTTAAAAAACAACACATAAACTTAACTAGAAGAAATCAAATAAATATATTAAAACATAAGAAATCAAATAAATATATCAAAATATAAGAAATCAAATAAAGATACAAAATCAAGCCTTAACTTATTCAAACTTAATAACGAATGCAAGTCACACACAATTATAATAAATTTACCATAATATATATTTCTAAGTAATTATTTTGCGAACTTAAAGTAACTAAACTTACGAACTTGAAGCACTTAAAAACGTCTCAAAATTTTGGCATTCGAAGTGTAAGGATACCTTTGATTACTCAAAACGAAGTGTTTAAAAAGTTTTCTTTCTTTTCTCACTACAACACTTTTTTGACTTTGAAGACGTACTGGTAGACTTTTGTTCCGTTGATTATTACAATGGGTTACTTGGAGAATTTTCTTGACACATACATCTACTTTGAATTCTGTTGATTTTCGAAGAGAAGTTTTTGAAGAAACTTTTTTTTAAATAAATCGTATTTCGATCTATGTAGCCGTACAAATTTTTACAAAAAATTTTGCTATGTTGCACTATTATTCAATTTTTGAAGCAGTCAATTTTATTCTTGCCGCGTGTTCACATCCTACAGGCTATTTGTCATGTTTTGGAGAAATTCTTGGATTGACAGGAGAAATGCAACGGGCAACCATTTGCCCTATTATATTTTATTTCAATATTCAGTAAAGAAGTCTGCACTCCAAGCCATGACAAAACCGAGAGCTGTTTCATCGTTGATCAGCAGCGAGTGAGTCCTTAGAACACGTTTCTTCTTTAAGTCCGGCGAAAGTAGAAGTCACAGTTCTTATGCGGGAGGTGGGTTGAGTTGTCCTGGTAGGAAGTTTCCCCCAACTGACACTTGTGGGATTGGGATTCATCATATATATATATAGTAAAAATGCAATTTTCTCAAAAAGTTATTTTTAAAACTACATATACCTTTTTCTCAGAATGACCTGTATTAATGCAACAGCAATTTTCACTCCATATTGCTAAAATCTATACACAAGTGAACTTTGCAAAAGATTTCCGAAATATTTGGCCATAGACCAGATAAAGTAACATCATATACCAATTTTTAAAAAGTTCGCGCTGATGGTACGTAAAAGTATGTTTTGAAAAAACTAAAACATATATATTTGAAAGATCTCACTTCAGTATAAATATAAATTTTTATTTTTTGTACAGACAACTTTTTAAGCTTTAGTTTTTAAAAAGTTAAACCATAAAAGTTACACAGATATCTATTGTGATTTTCTGTCGTTGCATGTACAGTTTGTTACATTGATAAAAATTCTAAAATTTCATATTTAAAAACAGGATAGATGGATGTGTAGATATTCATTTTTCGCATTTTGTGAAGTAATTCAAATCTATATATTGGATTTCTCATTTTCATACAGTTTTTAAAATAGTTTAGAATAAAAATGAATATAATGGGCTCTCCTACGTGCATATTTCCATTAAAAACTCCCAGTGTAATTCAGAACAATGTTTGATATGAGATCATGCAAAAGAACCATACAGTTATTTGAAAGTTCATTAAAATTTCAGAGGGTGTAAATATAATGAAGGAAAGATGAAGTATAAAATGAAGATATAAAATTTGGAGGTGGGAGTAGAAATGTTGCTGAGATGCTGAGATCACATCAATTTTACAAGACGAGATTCTGAGCGAGACTCTTCAATGTCCATTTATTAGTATACAACTGTTCGGGTTTCGGGAGAAAAGTAGTTACATGTATATTACTCTTTAGTTAAAGTCGGATTGATTTAAATCACTTACAATTAATGCTAGTTTGTGGTAAGTAATTAATTTTAAATAAAAATATTGATTTTTTTGCTCAATGGCTAAGTTACCACTATTAGTGTGAAGCATTAATGTAATACATATTTACAGACAAAAATATGCTTGGAACATTAGGAAGACGTGGAGAGTATTGACTTGTATTTACAGTATCAAAGCTCTTCACGAATTTCTTTTTATAGAAGTGAAAACATTTTTAAAGTAAGTTATAATATAGTTTCATACAATAACAAAGAAGTCGGTCTCTTTCGTTGAAATGTCTCTGACGGTTATCGGTGTCGCTAAAGACCCACCGTATATAAATGGCTGAAAATACATTTTTCTTATCGAGGTGTATAGTCCTCGCGTTGTTATTCAATTCCTATTTCTAGATCACACCCTCTATTTATTTATTTTTCTTGAGGTAATTTTCAATCGTTAAAAAAATACAGTCTAAAGCGCTCAATTGAGTTGAAATTTTATATACATGATTATTTTGAATGACAACACAATAATTTAATTATTTTTAATAAAAATTAATTTATTAAAATAAATTATTCAAATAATTAAAAATACAACCACGTTGTCATGATTTTTGGTGACTTAGCGATTTTTTTGTCGACTTGTGTCAAACCTTTAAAAGGTTTTCTTTTTCTCAAGTTTTAAAGCTTTGAGCTTAACTGAAATTTATATACGAATTTTTTTGTTTTGCGTGACACTACGATTCTTTAATGATAATTAATAAATATTAATTACCACTTAATCTTGAGATTCTGTCATATATGTATATACATATTTATATTAATTTAACTATATAATAAAAAGTAGCTAAAGGAAAATTTTTCTTTGTTGATCTAAGTAGGAATTGACTAATCTTTTTCTTATAGTACATGTGTGTTTTGCATAAAATACATTAAGAAGATGCTAATGTGTGTGTGTGTGTGTGTGTGTTTTATAAAAAGGACGAATACATGTTGTTATGAATAATTTTTAGGGTAAAATATATATATATATATATATATAAGCTTTGGAGAAATTCTTGGATTGACAGGAGAAATGCAACGGGCAGCCGTTTGTCCTATTATATTTTATTTCAATATTATTTGAAGAAGTCTGCACTACTAGCATTGACAAGGACGTGAGCTCTTTCAGCTTTGATCAGCAGCAAGTGAGTCCTTAGAATACGTGTCTTCTTTAAGTCCGGCGAAAGTAGAAGTCAAAGTTCTTACGCGGGAGTTGGGTTGAGTTGTCCTGGGAGGAAGTTTACCCCGACTGACATTTGTGCAATGGGGATTCATCCCAACTTCCCCCCTCCTGATGGCTCGTACAACAACAGGGACAGGATCACAGACGACACAACGATGACTGGAAACTTACGTATATTGTTTTTTAAAACTTTTTTGAATTACTTTGATAATCGTCATGGCGTGGAGTACCTAATACTATGTTACACAAATACTCAAAATATTTCCGATTAAGTGGTTACAACAGAAA
>BMAU01004286.1:0-16406 GCA_019973935.1 Trichonephila clavipes
GTACTTAAAGGAAGCAAAACATAATACATTCTATCATAAAATATATACACGTTTATTGTTATCTGTTCCAATTTAAAAATTAGAAAAAAACTTAATACTTTTCTTATTACTTAAAAGTATATATAATTTACTTAAAAAATATCTATTACTTAAAAATGACTTACTTAAAAAATATCTATTACTTAAAAATGACTTACTTAAAATATCTTTTGCTTAAAAAATGACTTACTTAAAAAATATCTATTACTTAAAAATGACTTACTTAAAAAAAATATCTATTACTTAAAAATGACTTACTTAAAATATATATTACTTAAAAATGACTTACTTAAAATATATATTACTTAAAAATGACTTACTTAAGAATATCTATTACTTATATAAAAATGACTTACTTAAAATATCTATTACTTAAAAATGACTTAATTTTTAAAATATCTATTATTTGAAAGTAGCATATACAAAACTTAATATTTATCTTAATAATTTGAGAGTGATCTATAATTAAGATAGTGTTGTAGTTTTTAGCGTCAAAGTACGCAATTATTGCATTCAATGCATTGTTATTGTAAAGGGGGCACGAAAGAAAATTATGATTGAAAATTGGGCCGCAAGTATTGAAACTTTGAGAAGCACTGGCTTATGTACTTCGGTTGGAGGTGCTGTTTGAGAATTCTTTGAAGTCGGTCTACGAATTTGTATTATTTTGTAGAATCGTCGATTGACAACTTGGTCAAAATGGGGATTAGAGTTCGGTTGATTCTCTCCCACGTTGACCGTTCCCTCGAGGGTGCGCCGGTGGTGATCTGCAGATTTTGTATTTTCTCTTCGGTACAATAATCATCAAATCCTTTAGAGTTAAAAGCAAAACCCTTGTCTGTTATCATTCTTTTGGGATTGCCGAAAGTCTTTTATTGTAGCTTTAATTTATCTAGTGCAACTTCTAGGGTGGTGGAATTTACGGGATAAAGCCAGGTAAACTTAGTAAAGGCATCAATTATTGTGCGGATATGTCGATATCTTTTGTTGGTAGCCGGCTAAGGTCAATAAAATCTACATAAGTGCTTAATGGCGTCCTCTTTTGGAATAGGATGTAGAAATCCCTCTTTTTTTCCCACACTTTTTGTTAGCTAGAATACAAGATACACAGTTAATGATCACGTTTTGTACTTGTTTTTCTTAAATTAGGTATACAAATGATCGTTTTACAATTTCTTCTGTTTTAGCGGATGAGAAGTGCCCTTTCTCATGAGCTAACTTGATTAGCTCGGTTTGCATATCCCTTGGTAAAGCTATTGATTCGCGGCCATCTACGTATTTGTATAATATTCCATTCCTAGTAAAAGTCCGTAGCATTATTTGTTCCTATTAGTGACTTTAAATTTTTAATATTTACGTCTTCTTGTTGGGCTCTTTGTAGTCTTGCGGTGAGAGTATCGCTTGTAATCATGATGATAGGGTACCTGCTAAGAGCGTCTACATGTTACATTCTCTGGCCGGAATGATGTACTATCTCGTAGTCATAATCTTCTAACAGTAATGCCCATCTTGCTATACGGGTAGCTTCATTTTTGTCCATAGTCTTTTAAGCTGAGCGGTCAGATTTTATGATTTTAAAATGATTACCCAGATGGTAGGTGCGAGAATTTCTTTAAGGGCGTTAATAACGAAAACTTCGATGTTCATAGCTGCTATATTTTTCTTCCGCTGAAGTCGTTTTCTACGGCCTTATATTGGACAGGATGTAATTTTTCCGTCTTCTGCTTCTTAGAGTAAACCGGCGCCATATCTGTTGACTCATATCGGTGTGTAATTCGGCAGTTTTTCCTTGCAAAAAAATGCTTAATACTGGGACTTTCAGTCAACAATTTCTTAAGCTTTTCCGAATGCATCCATTTGAGGTTGCTCGAACATAAATGTGTCTTTCCTTGTTAGGTCACTCAATGGTTTCGCTATTTGAGAGTACGCTGAATAAGTTTGCGAAAGTAGCCGTTGAGTCCTAAAAAAAACTCTGGACTTGTTTAACTGTCGTTGGTACCTGAAACTTCTTGGCGGCTATTGTTTTGCAATTGAAGGACGTATTGTCCCATTTTCGACGGCGTGGCCGAAAATTCCACTTTTCTTCATAGGAATTGACATTTTTTAAACTTCATTTCTAAGCCATACTTCGAGGTGACTCTCTAATAAGTTTCTAAACTTTTTTCTTTTTCATCTTTAGCCGGAATTACCAAGTCGTCCATATAAAATTATTACAACGCCTTTCTGCATGAGTTCTCTGAAAATACTATACACATATCTTTGGAATACGCTGGGGCTGGTGCTTAGACCGAAAGGTACTTTATTAAATTCGAATTGTCTGTCTGGAACAACGAAGGAAATGAGGTGCTTGGAATCTTCATTAACGTCAACATGGAAAAATCCATTTTTTAAATCTAACGTTGTGTACACTTTGATTCCTGTAGCTTAATACATCCTCGATCAACGGCAATGGAAAACGATCCTTGACTAATTTCCGATTCAGTCTTATGTAATCTACACACAACCGGGTGGTACCATCTTTTTTCTTAACTAATACAATTGGACTCGCATATTCAGATGAGCTTAGTCTTACAATCCCTTGTTCTAACCATTCATCGATTTGCTTGTTGACATCTTGATTCTCAGAAAATGCTAAGCGGCGTGCAGATTGGTAAACCGCTATGTCGTCTTTCAAGACAATCCTCAGGGACACACTTGTCGTTTCGGTCTTCTTTGGCTCATAGTTGGAGATTAATTCAAACAGTTCTCTTCATATTTGTGGATTGTTAACATGTTGAACTACAATTTCGTCTTCCACTTCTCTTCTTAAACTTGCATTTGCAGGAAGCAATTTTATCCTCACGCTTTCGGAACTGAACACTTTCTTTATAGAAGCAGCAGAGAGGCTTACTCCAGTATATCTGAACCTATTACTGCTTGAAATTCCAAACTCGGCGTAGGTACAACATGCCACGTCAGAGAATATTCCTCTCCTTCTAGTTCAATCTTTCTCTGGAACGATCATTTCTTTCTGACTTCGTACTTCCCCAGTCCGAACAATACAGCAATATCTTTCGAGCGCCTCGACGGTTCCATGATTCCCTTGCTTACATCTTCTAGAATGAGCGAAACTGAACAGCCGCTGTCAATGAGAGCTTCAATACCCGTGAGTTCCTCAAATGGTTATTTTTCTGGTCTTAGTTCTTCTCGAGAGTTTCGTGAGCAGATTTGATTGAGTGAGTATGTAGAGTATTAATTTCGAATATTTGGGGTTGTACAATCCACGGGTTAATGACCTGTCCTTTTGAAGTAGCTAAGCATGTTAGTCGTTTACTTTTCCCGGAGTAGGGAGGTTCTGTTCGATTAAAAATGTTTTCTCTCTTACGCCTATTACTTTCCACTTTGAGATATTCAGTTCTTTGAAAGTGAATATCGTTTGATCTCGCTGGGCCTCTATCTTCCTTTGGCGAATGAGTTGTGTAAAATTTCGGTCTTAATGTTCTTCGAACATTTTCATACTCTTCAAATTCTTTTTGCTATCTCGACAAATGAGTTAATAGTAGATCATTCATCTAAAAAGCGTTCCTGAGACTCGTACGGTGCACTCTTCTTTATTTGGTCGGCTATAATTAGTTCTCGCAGCTGGTCCGAAAGTTTCTACATTTAAACCGGAAATCCAGTCCATCGAAGTACGTTTGTATTTCGTAGAAAAAAAATCTTACCAAGTTCGTTCATTAGATTTTCGGTGAGAAACTAAAGAGTTGGCGAAGTTTTTCTGGGGATAACTTGAATCTTTTTAGCAATAACCTCTTAACGTGGTTGTAATCGTTGCGTTTATCCGCTGGTTCTCTGGCAATCAAATGAGCAATGTCGATAGGAGTCAGTCCTATAAGCTTCTATATCCAATCCTTCTTCGGCAAGAATGTCAGTTCCGCATGTACGTTCAAATAAAAGTCAAATTCAAGCTAATATCGTCCTTCATATTTAACTTATGAAAAGTTTCGTGAATCATTTTCGGTGCTTGTACATTTTCGGAGTTATTCATAGTATTGGCATTCTTTTCAGCCAGTATTCGCAATTTCTCTTTTTCATATTCTCGCTCTTCTCGTGGCATTTTCTCTTCATATTCTCAGCTCCTCCACGTGGCAATTTCTCTTCATATTCTCGCTCCTCTCGTCGCAATTTCTCTTCATATTCCTCGCTCCTCTCGTCGCAATTTCTCTTCATATTCTTGCTCCTCTCGTCGCTTTTTCTCTTTTTTTTGTACGTATGCGATCCTTCACGATGCTATCGAACATTACTTTGACATCCTCTTCGACGTAATTTGGGCTTTTCACGATGAGATCCTTTTTCTTGGGTTTAGTCAAGCTCGCTTTGACGATCAACCCTAATTCTTCGGCAAGCTCTATTAGATGCTCCTTTTTCTTTGAGAGAAGAAATGCCATTTTTGCAACAAAAGATCAAGAGTGGCGGCTCAGAGAGCAAATTTAAAATTTTAAACTAAGTTTAATTTCCCCCTAAATACTTAATCCGGATGCGAAATGTTTATCCAATAACGCAGAAAAATCCCCCTTACTCAACCAAGAGGAGAGGCAAAACGTAGATAAAATACCAATTATAACAGATATATGAATAAAATGAACACATACTAAAACAATCTAAAATCGACACTAAAAATATTAATACAACGAAATCGAAAAATTATGACAGAGTAATATCTTAATTTCTTGAAATATAATCAATAAAAATACACTGGAAGAATCTATAGCAAAGCAGTATTTCTTAAAATTAACAATAACATATCACAAACTAAAAGTAAAACCACAAAATATTCGTAAAAAGTATTTTAAAAAATAGACAAAATATCTATTTCCCAGTTGCTAAAACTATTATCTAAAACAATGCACAGTTTTCCCAAATCATTCCTATTCACAATCAAATCATTTACTTAGTCACAACTACCGCTAATTAGACAAAATAATCTGATTACAAAACACTTTTACGACACGAATTTATGCGAGGGAGAAAATAAAATATTCATGATTCTTAGTTATTAATCACATGAAAAAGAATTTTAAAATGAGCATGAACAGACGATAGTTTCGTACATTTCTGCAATCGTTATTTGATAAGAAAGTTACGACACTGACCTGGCGATTCGTTGATTTTCGGCGATGACGCCCAAAAGAAAGAATGGATCACGACGAAATTCTTGAACGCTGCAAACTGATCCTCACTGGAATGGATGACGACGCACTTGGATCGCTGGCAGGCCTTTCTTTAAAATGAACTGGCGATTCGCTGATTCTCGGCGATGACGCCCGGAAAAATAGAACGTATCACAAACGAAATTTCACTGGGATTGTTGACGACGCACTTTCCAAACTCTTTCCAAAACAAACTTAAAAACATACATTAGAAAGGAAGTTGGAAATCGATACCGACAGAACGGGTGAGGTCTCGACATTTTGAGAAAAGAGTCGCTGAAAGGTGAAGCACGAGGAAAAATAATGAATAAGGCTATTGCTATATATATAGGCAAATGCCTAATACGAAGAAACGAGTTTAACATCGCGGTCGGGCTCCCAATTTGTGGGACGGTTGTCTAGGGGTAATGATGAAATTCTTGACGAAGGAAAGTATAAACGCAAATTTAAAGAACAAATCAATTTATTAAAATAAGGAACAGATTATATTTAAAGATTTAAATTGCTTACAAGAAGATAAATGAATAGTTAATTCGGAAAGAGGACCGGATTCACCTGTAGAGATGGGGGCGTCAAACATTGCTAGGTTTAAAGAAACGTTGTTTACGAAGGCTAAGAGGCGTCGACCTCACTCCGTCGTGTCCGGTGTGCGAGTGAAGGCAAGAAGAAGAAAAATGATCCCGCGCTCAGGGATTATGAGTGTCTGACGTCATCGCTCGAATCCTTTCATTGGGCATTGAGATGCCTCATGCGTTTGACGTCAGACGCTCCGAGTTCTTTGATTGGCACTCTCGATTCAATTCAGTTCGTTTGGAGCCACCATCTCTTACATCTCTCTCTCTCTCTCTCGAAGTACACTAAAAATTTAAAATATCCCAATTATTCTAAATCGATAAAATACCATTTCCTACATATATGTATATCAATTTTAATACTTTCAGGTGTTTAAGGTAAATATATACAACAAAAAATAAAAGGTACTTTTTTTTAAATATTTGAAATAATTTATTTAAAATATATTTTGGCAAATAGTTTCTAACCTTTAAAAGACATTTCAATCTTCCTTGGACATTATAGAGCAAAAAATACATTTATTTCATAACCAAAGTCATGTATTACATATTATTTTTAGCTTACTTTGTCAAACAAAATTTTGCTAGTAAATATAAAAAATATCTTCAAAGGGATATCTATTTGAAAACTTACACATATCATGAGAATGATTGAGTGTTTTAGTTTTGAGAGATTCCAGTAAGGAAATCTCACTTCGGTAATCGTGAAGAAAATAATATTAATTGGGCCACCTTATGTAGAAATATTCAAAAATACAAAAATATCATGGGAATTGAAAATACGTGTAAGTAACGATGATCTCCAGTTTAAGGGGGAAAAAACATTTCTTTGCATCACATGCCATGCGACGCCGACAGAGGAAGGGTTACATATATTTAAGCATTTAATCACTAGGAAAAACAATATCAAACACTAAAAGCATTGAAGTATAGTTTTAAAATAATGCAACAAATAATTCATGAAGAATAAAATAGTTTTTAATAAACAAGTTATATTTGCTAAATTTATTAATCGCCCCACACAAGGTAACTTTCAAAATATAACTATGTATTTGTAATTATACTCAACATTTCTTGAAAAAGTTAACTATGTGGAATTCATTACAAGCGTTAAAGGAAATAGTTCACAGATCAAAGGTTAAACAAATTTAGCGAAGCATATGGCATTATTGCGTAGGATGGGCCGAATTAATGAGATTCATTGCAAATCAGTCAAGTGAAAAATACTTTCATTAATTACTTGAACGGAAATTAATTACATCTGTGCAAATGTCTGTTCATTCCTGCCTTCAGGTGAACGGTGGCATTTAGCTACATATTTCTTTAATAGCAAAGTTGTCCTAAACTAATTTTAGAAATATATTTTTTAAAACAGTAAGACCTACGCACACATATTTTTAGTAGTGGATAAATTCTTAATTCTTTTTAAATAGCTTTAGTAAAAATATGCATCTATAGGCATTTCATTTAAAATTATACTTCTATCTTTATTCCTAGAAAAAAATTATTAAAAATAAGAATCTGAAAAAAGTGAATATTTGATTTATTAAATTATGAGAATTACTATCTGGTATATCCGTTCTTCGCACTTGGGTGAACTGAAAAATTAAACAACACAGATAGAAGGAAAAAGAAGTTTTTAATGAGTTAATTTTATGTGAATTGAAAATTAAACAAAAAAAGCTTTTGCATATCTCAGCTAAACAAAAAAGAAAGAAAAAAACATCTTTGTTAAATTTTAACTATGCATATCTAATAGCAGATAAAAGGATTTTTAAATTTATAATTCCTCGTAACACTCTTGAGGGTGGATTTTCAAAATACCTCCCTAAGCTGATCTCTGCTCAGCAAAAGTAACACATTCTTAAAAGTTTTGCGTAATGAACGCTTAAAGTAGTGTAAATAAATTATATCTGAAAGAGTAATACATTAATATTACTTTCTGTTGTATTTATTTTATTTTAAAATTATAATATTCGCAAGCAACGTCGTTCCTTAAATTATAATGGCGATTCAATGAAAAACATTAGCGAAATGTTAACGATAGAGTCAAGTTGGCAAATGCCTAGCTACTTTCGTAGCTCGAGCTTTATTAGACTTTGTAAGACCCGCCGTGTAGGGGTCAAAGCACGTTAATACTTTATCCAACCGCATTATGATTTACTGCAGTTTTTCATACAATTTTTTTTAGATCACTACATGTACAAATTAAAGGGATATACATAAACAAAATACTCCACTTTGGAAAATTTAATCCGTTAGAGCTAATAAATTAATTAAAGATATTCCACTGTGTAAAATTAATTATGTACACCGTTCACTTAAAATAAGTAGTCAAATCATTTTCCAAGGTCTTCATTAACAAACAAAACCATAAGACACTTAAATTTTGACATTAACTATTTTTTGCGACAAAAATAATAATCTTTGCAATCCGCTGAAAACGCAATATCTGCTACAAAATCTTTTTGCCTTTCCCACTAAAATACTCATCATAGAACCCGTGCTGCCATATATCTTGGAAGAGTGGATTTCAACGAATATTAAAGCTAAGTATTGGTAGAATATTCCTGCTAAGTTGGTGTGGTGTGGTAGTTAGGAGAAGGGGGTGCCAGCTCAAGTGTCGTTCCCATCACTTGACCATTGTTCAAAATTACATGGTCCGTCTCCAAAAGCCAACGTGTAGCTGAACAGTGCGACGTTAATATTCTCTCTCACTCACTCACTGCAAAAATACAGTGCAGTAGTTATAATTAGTTTTATACTTAAAAATGCAATATCTGCATATTCAATTAAAAATTACAGCGTTATAATTAACTACTAACCACAAAAAAATTATGAAAGTTTGTCCAAATGATGTAGTGTGAAAGAGAAAGTTTATTTACTTTTAAGTACCAGAAGCGATAAAAGTAGTTATTTTGAAAATAGATCCACTTCTTACTAACAAATATGCATAATAAAATCATAAAAAAACATTAAAATAAAGAGAGATTTATAACAACTTCTTCCTTCAAAACTTAGTTTTATTCTGAAATAAAAAATAGGCATTATTCTGATCACAGGAATTAGTTAGAAGCGATTCCCTTGCGTAACCAAAACAAAAAGAGTTTTTCACAAACAAAAGATATATATATGCTGACGTGAGCTTTCTTGCATCGCACGCAAAAATTGCTTGTAGATGGCAGAATTTTTTCCTTCTTACTTGACAAATAGCGTTATATTTTGGACACTTTTTACAAATTTTTATAAAATATAGCCTATGTGTTATTCTGATGTATAAGCTATATTACTGTAAAGTTTCATTAAAATCCATTAAGTTGTTTTTGCGTGAAAGACCCACAAAGATTTTCACAAACTTTCACATTTATAATATATATTAGATTATAATCCTAAAAAAATATCTTTGAGAATCTCTAACGAAGGACCTGTTTTCTGCTAAGCAGATGATGCTTTCCCAACAGTTACTTAGTTTCTTCTGGTAAAGTACCCAGAACAGGATAATACAGACACATAAATTCTGGGGCATGTCAGTCTTTGACTTTTTTGATTAAACTAGCTAAGTTCTTACGACGATTTATCCAGTGCCAAAGGCTAAATAATAATCTCAGCTACATTCGACAGAAACCATTCTGTGTCACGCAAGTTTCTTTGAAGGTTTGATATAATCCACGTTTAAAGAGACACAAAAAAGAGAAACCAGAAATTCTTTATCAGACCAGAACTCACATAAAGAGAATGTCCCATTTCTTATAATATTTACTCGATTAGCGCTAACTTTTTAAAAATTTAGTGCATTTTCTAGATAAATACATTTATTTTGTTTTAGTGATACTTTTACTTATATATGTTTATCACTTTTCCTGTAATTGCTTTGACGTTTTTCAAAAATATTGCTAAAATTTTACTTATAATTTGGATTTTTGTAAAACAAAGATATATATTTTTGAGTGTTGTTTGTTAAATATTAGTATTTATTGATTCGTTGAATATTAGTATTAATCCCTAAGAAACATTTATAATGTTTTATTATAATACTTTTTTTAAAAAAGTACTCTGAACGTTGTCGGCTACCTTAGGTATCCGACTACGTTCGGAACCATGATTTTACCAAAACGTGTAAATGGATAATATTCATGATATTTAGTGTCACTTAGATTAGAAAATGTATTTAATATTGTTTTAAGAATAGTATTACAATAAAAAATTCTCTAAGTACAATTTTTTGACAAAAAACGAACACAGACCGACAATTTTTCAAAATATTCTCTTTTTGTGAAAAATGCTTCTATTGTAATAATATTTTGCCGAAGAAGAGTATCAATGAACGATTCCTGTTTATTGTTATTTTTTAAAAACAGCATTTTCGTGACAAACGAAACAATTACTGATCCATGTTTATTTTTCACTACAAAATAGTCAACTTCAGAATCGGCTTGAAACGAAATATTTTTTTTTAATATTGTTCACTTGTAAGATATGAAATATAGTTACAAATTAGTTCCACCCATAAAACTGTCGCTACTCCACTGTTTACTGTTATCACTAACCGTAACCATTCCAAATAGAAAAAAAATGTTTCAATTCGTACCTGTATGACACCGACAGTAAAAAGCAAAATTGATTTATTTCTTTTCTTGACAGTGGATTTCCCACCAACTTTTCAATACAACGTTCTTAAATATGTAAATTTCTCAGAGCAATAAGGGATGACCGGGCCACTTGAAAAGGCTCGGTGGGCCACGGGTTGAGTATCGCCGCCTTAAGTGCTTTAAAATTCTTAAGTTTATAATAATGGAGTATATGAGCAAAATATCATTTCCCTAAATGGGGGAGTATGCAAAAAATACCAGTTTCACATGTAAACCTTTGTAATGAAAATAATTTGAATGAAGTATCAGTAAATATATATATATATATATATATATATATATATATATCCGTCCTCGTTTTATTCTCTTGTCAATCCAGCGTGTAGATAATTCTAGCGAACTTCATTAATTTTCAAATACTATACCACGGGGTTTATTAAGAGCTAAATTCACAACTGCCACGTAATAAATGCCATCACGCGTTCTACTATGAAATGAAGAGTGTCACTTGGTGTATAACTTCTAAAAGGCGCGAGCACTACCGAAAAGTCGAGAATTATTTAAAAGTATTATGAATTTACTGAAAGGAAGCACAACAAAATACAATTCTGACGTAAAAAAAAATAAAATACGCACTTACACTGACGTAATTAATTAGTTTATAAATGTATCAGTAATGCCCAATATATCTAATTATTCATTTGTAATAATACTAAGTTAAAAACAAAGTAAATTACCAGTGATCCCGTGGGCTTGTCATACACAAAGTGATAAAAAAAATTTAATACATATCTTGATAATTCGTACGGCTTATAATTAAATTCTGTTGTTTTTAAATTACGTCAAAGTACAATATCATTGAATTCAATACACTCTAATTGTTCATATAGGAGGGGTAGAAGAAAATTCTTACAGAAAATCTGGTGGCATGCATTGAAAGTTTGAGAAACACTGCATTAACTGACTGGCTCGTAACACGGGAATGCATTTATCATGTGACTGTGACGTCACATGAGACATTAGCCCATTCAAAAATAAATAAATTTTCTGCGCAACATTTATCTTTTCATTTTCTAAATTTACATGCTAGAAAGAACAGTCAGGGGCTTCCAGGGGCGTAGCTATAACCATATTAGCTTTTTTAATGTTACAAGGCCTACAAGGTACAGGGGAGCCAACATGAGTAACATTTTCACGCTTTTAAATATTTTATAAATGTGCTATGATATATATATATATATACTGCTCAAAACAATTAAAAGAATATTGTAAGTGTTATGTAAAATAAAGATATAAGCGAAATTCTTTTTGCTGAAAATGGAAGAAGAGAGAATAACAAATGCAAATTTTTCTGATTTTCAAACTGTGCAGTATGCTAATTTTGAGTTCGACGTCAAAAACGTCGCTTCCAGCGGCAGCAAATGAAATGTAATTTCAACTGAAGGATGAAGACCAGGATGATCGGCATTCAGTGACTGCTTTGTTTCGATCAGTACGATGTCTCAGCGAAGTCATTTAACTGATTCAGATGCTTGGAGAGTTGTTGGTAGGTTAGAAGGGGCCAAACTCAAGCCGAAGTAGCGCAAGCCATTGGAGTGTCACAAACTCCAATTTGAAGGATCTGGAACCATTTTTTGGAGACTGGAAGTGCAGGCCAAAGACCAGGACAAGGTCGTAGAAGGGCAACAACGCCTAATGAAGGTCATTATTTAGTGTTAACGGCTCGGAGACACCAAAATATGACCGCTACTCTTCTCCAACAACACCTTCACTCGACTACTGGCACCACGGTTTCAACTCAGACTGTCCGAAACCGGCTCTATGGTGATAGAGTCTGTATGCTCGCCGACCGATGGTATGTGTTAGACTAACATCAAGGCATCGTCGCCACCGCAGGGAGTGGGCAACAGAGCATGCGAGGTGGAGGAGAAATTAATGGAGCAATGTTCTTTTTCTGACGAGTCCCGTTTTTCTGTTTATCCGGATAATAGGCGTATTTTAATCTGGAGGGACCGTGGCAGTAGGAATAATCCTCCGTTCGTGCATGAAAGTGTCCGATTTGGCGGAGGGGGAGTGTTGGTGTATGGGGGCATCTCCATTGACGGGCGCACAGACCCCTACATCATTCGAGATGGACCTCTGACTGCTCTGCCGGTATAGGGATGAGATCCTCAGACCTGTTGTGAGTCCCTTACGCTGCAGCAATTGGATATGACTTCATTTTAATGGACGACAACTGCAGGCCACATCAGTTGCTAACCTCGTGGAGGATTCCCTTTTCGAGGAAGGAATCGTACGACATGGAATGGCCAGCGTGTTCACCAGACATGAATCCGATAGAGCACGTTGGGGACGCTCTAGGAAGACGAGTTGCTGGCCGCCAACCACCCCCACAAACTCTCCAAGAACTGGAAAGAGCTGTTCTGGAAGAGTGGGGACAGAATCCCCCAACTCGTGATTAATAGCCACATTGACTCCCATGCTTCAGAGGTGCTCAACGTTCGCTGGCCGTTCGTGGAAACCATACTCCATACTGAAAATGATTTCCTTTGAAGAAAACACATGTTCTTATTTTTTTCTCATATGCACAAATTGTGTTTTTTTCCTTTTGTACACAAATGCGCAATAAAATTGCATTTTTTTCTGCCAAACATGTGTAATTTATTCTCATATAACCTACTACGTCTGTCGAGCCATGTATAAAAAGTTTCCCAGCCACAAGATCGGTCTAAAAACCACAATATCCTTTAAATTATTTTGAGCAGTATATATATATATATATATATATATATATATATATATATATATATATATATATATATCTACTATATATATATACTCCTATATATATATATATATATATATATATATATATATATATATATATATATATGTAAGGATAATTAAATTAGATTAAAAATTAAATTCCCTATCTAGCACTTAACTCATCTGTCTCAGTCCCCATCTTCAAGTATCAAACTAATCACCCATTTACTTCTTCCGAACATATGGCCTAGCCAATAAACATGTCTAATTCCGAATCGTTAGATTTAATAGTCAACATATGTCAGCATTAACTTGCAAGCACCATCTTCAAAGCAGCGATACTTACCATATGTTTTTCAGAGTGTTATCCACTTGAAACCCCCCACCATGGCGTGCTTTTCCTCCTCTCTCGGTATCAGAATGGATGTAGAAAACGATGGAATAAAGACCTTCCTTTTTTAAACTTTAATCTGATTCTGTCTTTAAAATCATGACAGAATTAAAGCCGGCAGGATTTTTATCTGCGAGTGGATTCCAAATCTTAACGTAAAAACTAATCTTTTGATAAAATAATTTTAATATAAAACTAAAGCCAGCGACTATAATAACTGATATGGAGAATATTATGGAACGTCGACTACGCCGTATGCCTGTATATGAAGACGTCGGATTTCCCGGAATAAAAAATGGTACGGAAAAAGAAAAAAAACGCGCTAGTAAAAAAAAAAAATCCCCGAAATAACATCACTCTGAACATCGAGAAGAATGCACTGTTTACAGCCGAACGTTATTTCTACCGTATGCCTCGAAGAGACCAGCAAGTTTGCCCTGAAAGAACCAACTTTCGAATGACGAAAAAAGAAACAACACCCAAAGAGAAGCCTGAATCCCCCAAACTCCGTGATGAAAGACATCACTTTTTCCACCAGAGAAAAATAAAGAAAAGGAAAAATCTTCTTCGCCGGAAAGTCTGCACGGTAATACTGTGAAATAGTGAAGTATCAACATGGAAAAATAAGTAAATAAATAAATAAAATTTTACTAGTGAAAGAAAGTGACCACAACAACTGGATTGCCGTTCACCAGGTATTTCTGCCGCTGTGAAATGGAGGTCAGTTAAATTGTATATTTCCAATTGTAGTAACATTGAAATAACTGAGTTTTTGCTGAACAGAACTTTACGAAAAAGAATAATATATGTATATGATATAGTATTTAATTTTTATAATATAGTTGTGTTATAAATGAGAAATTTTCTTTAAATTTTAATTGAGAAAACAAAGTATATAGGTTTAGTCATACAAAAATTTTGAGAACTTTTAATATACTTCTCATAATTTTATCTTAAGATGTCGAATGAGTTAAGAGTTATGATAGAAATTGGTGTTTTAAAGTGAAAGATATAAATTAAGTTTTTAGAAAAATGACTAATGAGAGAATAATACTAGAGATATTGACTGTTATAAGAAACAAAAATAAAGTCAAGTTGTATTCTTTTTCTCCATTGAATTCAATTGTTTTGTTAATTATTTTTATTCAGCAGTAATCTTATTGCATGTCATTTAATTTTTTTATTTTGAAACTGTGTGTTTTGATATACTGGCCATATATCAGGCTTCACTATTTCTCGAAATTTTCCTTATCTAAAATTAAAATCAATTTAATAACTTGAAGCTTATTTTTGGATATTATACAGTGGATAAGGGAGAATACAATCATTATAATTTTGTATATGTCTCAGAAACATTAAGAGGACAAACTTGTTTAGTTTGATATGTACACCTCTCATTGTTTCTTATCAGCATCCCTGAACATCTGTGAGTTGATCACGCAGATTTCTCAGAGAGATGTGTTCAAAATTATGTAAGGTGATACAGTTTATATTAGTGAATGTGTGATGTAAGAGAAAATCAAGAATTTTTGTCTATGAAACGAATTTTTAGAAGGTTACGGAAAGATTCAAAATATTGTATGCGATTTTGTTAGGTTACAGTGAATATTGAGAAAATTTTCATACATACTAAAAGTTATTGAAGTGAGTCCACTTTTCCGACTCAAAATAATACAAAAGAGCTCTTATATTCTTGTATTCTTTTATTCCTATATTCTTATAATTTTTTACATTTTATAACGCATATAAAATAAAATATTGTTTATTGTGTTGAATAGTGCATATAAGTTGTGTGTTGTACACTGTCTTCATATTATTAATAATCTCATTTTATTAGTGTCTATATTTTTTTATCTTTTTAAAAATGTATTTCATATATACAAAATGTATTGTAACAACATAAGGTAATTACTACGATGGCACCAGAGTAGATTTTTATACTAAAATTATTATTTTAACATTTGTATGATTTCATGTATTTTTATATTTACTATCTTATTGAGTTGATATATTATTTTCCAACATAATTTTTGAAAATATCTACCAGCTATAATACGAATCTATTATAATGAAGGAATAGGAGGAAATGCGAAGCTCTTTTTCTGGATGTCGAATAGATTTAAACAAGCTAATCTTCAATTATATGTATGGAAATTCACATTTTTAACAATTAATATGTTGGAAGTGTCCTTACTGTGTTTGTTGTTATAGTCTCGTTTGTTGTATTGCTTTTTGATTTTAGTATTACTTTTGCTTAAAAATTTCTACTGTGTTTAATATGTCTTTCTAAATAACTATGTATTGTTTTTGTGTTTGTTGAAAAATTGATTAAGTTTGTAAAGAGAGAAAAAAACAAGGCATGACTCCCTTTTTAAAATTGGGGGGCAAATGTAAGGATAATTAAATTAGAATAAAAAATAAATTCCTATCTAGCACCTTAACTCATCTGTCTCAGTCCCCATCCTCATGTATCAAACTAATCACCCATTTACTTCTTCCGGAACATATGGCCTCAGCCAATAAACATGCTCTAATTCCAGATCGTTAGATTTAATAGTCAACATATGTCAGCATTAACTTGCAAAAGCACCATCTTCAAAGCAACGATACTTACCATATGTTTTTCAAGTGTTATCCACTTGAAAGCCCCCATCATGGAGTGCTTTTTCCTCCTCTCTCGGTATCAGAATGGATGTAGAAACGATGGAATAAAGACCTTCCTTTCTTAAACTTTAATCTGGATTCCGTCTTTAAAATCATGACATATATATATATATATATATATATATATATATATATATATATATATATATATATATATATATATATATATGTATGTAAAAAAAGGGTTCCCTAAGATGTC
>BMAU01004287.1:0-82500 GCA_019973935.1 Trichonephila clavipes
AGTAAATTTAGAAAAAATGAATTATTTTTCTTCAAGTAAAATGTTAGCATTTATAATTTCTTTTTGATACAGTGCTTGAATTCGTATGCTATACATTTATACATGGGAAAATTTCTGCTTTTTATTGCGTTATGTAGTAGGTACTTTTTATACACAACATCCAATTCTGAAGCAATTACGGCAGAAATTTAATACAATGTAACAATTTTATGTATAAACTGAAACTAAACACACAGCTCTGCGTAGCATGACGCTTCGAGTATGTGCTACCGTTAGGAACGGTTCAAAGTTCGAACCTAGATCAAAATGGCCTGTGATGAATTTATCTCCTCTTCTGATTCTAATGATTTAAAAGAAATTCTGAGGCTAAAAATGTGTTACAAGACTGACTTTCTTAAGGTAAAACGACACCATATAAAGCTTTTAAAAAAAAAATTGAAAATTGCGCATGTTAGAAAGTTAATTTAGGAAACATGAATAAATTTTCTTCAAGTATATAAGGAGAATTTAATTTTTTTTTTACTTGACACAAAAATTTTATTCGTAGAATATCCCGGAACACTATACATGTGAATAATTACGTAATTTATTGCATTGAAAAGTAGGGGCTATATCTCAAGAATTCACGGGAGAATTTTATTACAATGTAGCCATTTTATGTATAAACTGAAACGAAACACACAGCTCCGCGAAGCATGAATCTTACAATTTGTGCTATCCATATGAATGGTTCAGAGTTCGACTCTCTCTAAAAGTGTCCTGTGAAGAATTGGTTCACCTAATGATGGTAATGATTTGTTAAAAAATTTGAAGCTATAACTGTGTCACAAGACTCACTTTCTTAAAGTAAAAAAATACAAATAAACTTTTTTAAAAAAAGCGTTAAACGTTCCTTAAACGAGAATGTAAATTTAGGAAACATGAAAAAGTTCTCGCCAAGCAAAATAAGAAAATTGAAATTTCTTATGTTGATCTAGTACTTGAATTCGTAGTATATTTTGGAACACTTTTCTTTTGAAAAGTTCCGTATTTTATTTCGAAATGTAGTAAAGGCTATTCACACACACAATCTAGATCTCAAGCAATCACGGGGAAATTTTATACAATGTAACCATTTTATGCATAAACTGAAACTAAACATACAGCTCTGCGTAGCATGACGCTTCGAGTACGTGCTACCGTTAGGAACGGTTCAAAGTTCGAACCTAGATCAAAATGGCCTGTGATGAACTATTTATTTCACCTTCTGATGATGATTTAAAAGAAATTCTGAGGCTAAAAAATGTGTTACAAGGCTTACTTTCTTAACGTAAAACGACACCACATGAAGCCTTAAAAAAAGAAAAGTGAAAATTGCGCAGATTAGAAAGTAAATTTAGAAAAAATGAATTAATTTTCTTCAAGTAAAATATTAGCATTTATCATTTCATTTTGATACAGTGCTTGAATTCGTATACTATACATATATACATGGGAAAAGTTCTGCTTTCTTTTGCGTTATGTACTAGATACTATTTATACACAAAATCCAATTCTGAAGCAATTACGGCAGAAATTTAATACAATGTAACAATTTTATGTATAAACTGAAACTAAACACACAGCTCTGCGTAGCATGACGCTTCGAGTACGTGCTACGGTTAGGAACGGTTCAAAGTTCGAACCTAGATCAAAACGGCCTGTGATGAATTAATCTCCTCTATATGATTCTAATGATTTAAAAGAAATTCTGAGGCTAAAAATGTGTTACAAGACTGACTTTCTTAAGGTAAAACGACACCATATAAAGCTTTTAAAAAAGAAAATTGAAAATTGCGAAGATTAGAAAGTAAATTTAGAAAAAATGAATTAATTTTCTTCAAGTAAAATGTTAGCATTTATAATTTCTTTTTGATACAGTGCTTGAATTCGTATACTATACATATATACATGGGAAAATTTCTGCTTTTTATTGCGTTATGTAGTAGGTACTATTTATACACAAAATCCAATTCTGAAGCAATTACGGCAGAAATTTAATACAATGTAACAATTTTATGTATAAACTGAAACTAAACACACAGCTCTGCGTAGCATGACGCTTCGAGTACGTGCTACGGTTAGGAACGGTTCAAAGTTCGAACCTAGATCAAAATGGCCTGTGATGAATTTATTTCACCTTCTGATGCTAATGATTTAAAAGAAATTCTGAGGCTAAAAAATGTGTTACAAGACTGACTTTCTTAAGGTAAAACGACACCATATAAAGCTTTTAAAAAAGAAAATTGAAAATTGCGAAGATTAGAAAGTAAATTTAGAAAAAATGAATTAATTTTCTTCAAGTAAAATGTTAGCATTTATAATTTCTTTTTGATACAGTGCTTGAATTTATACATTTATACACTATACATTTTGATTTACAGTGCTATCCAATTCTGAAGAAACGGGAAATTTTATTACAATGTACATTTTTATAAACTGAAATTAAACACTTGTTTTACAAGTTTGTTGTGAATGGTTACATGGGGTTATTTATACACAAAATCCACTAATGATAATGATTTAAAAAATTCTGAGGAAGCAATTTTTTTTTACGGCAGAAATTTATACACAAAATCAATTCTGAAGCAATTACGGCAGAAATTTAATACAATGTAACAATTTTATGTATAAACTGAAACTAAACACACAGCTCTGCTTAGCATGACGCTTCGAGTATGTGCTACCGTTAGGAACGGTTCAAAGTTCGAACCTAGATCAAAATGGCCTGTGATGAATTTATCTCCTCTTATGATTCTAATGATTTAAAAGAAATTCTGAGGCTAAAAAATGTGTTACAAGACTGACTTTCTTAAGGTAAAACGACACCATATAAAGCTTTTAAAAAAGAAAATTGAAAATTGCGCATGTTAGAAAGTTAATTTAGGAAACATGAATAAATTTTCTTCAAGTATATAAGAGAATTTAATTTTTTTTTACTTGACACAAAAATTTTATTCGTAGAATATCCCGGAACACTATACATCTGAATAGTTACGTAATTTATTGCGTTAAAAAGTAGGGGCTATATCTCAAGAATTCACGGGAGAATTTTATTACAATGTAGCCATTTTATGAATAAACTGAAACGAAACACACAGCTCCGCGAAGCATGAATCTTACAATTTGTGCTATCCATATGAATGGTTCAGAGTTCGAATCTCTCTAAAAATGTCCTGTGAAGAATTAGTTCACCTAATGATGGTAATGATTTTTTAAAAAATCTGAGGCTATAACTGTGTCACAAGACTAACTTTCTTAAAGTATAAAAATACAAATAAACTTTCTAAAAAAAGCGCAAAACATTCCTTAAACTAGAATGTAAATTTAAGAAACATGAAAAAATTCTCGTTAAGCAAAATAAGAAAATTTAAATTTCTTTTGTTGATCTAGTACTTGAATTCATAGAATATTTTGGAACACTTTTCATTTGAAAAGTTCCGTATTTTTTTTCGAAATGTAGTAGGGGCTATTCTTACACACAATATAGATCTCAAGCACTCACGGGGGAAATTTTATACAATGTAACCATTTTATGCATAAACTGAAACTAAACATACAGCTCTGCGTAGCATGACGCTTCGAGTACGTGCTACCGTTAGGAACGGTTCAAAGTTCGAACCTAGATCAAAATGGCCTGTGATGAACTATTTATTTCACCTTCTGATGATGATTTAAAAGAAATTCTGAGGCTAAAAAATGTGTTACAAGGCTTACTTTCTTAACGTAAAACGACACCACATGAAGCCTTAAAAAAAGAAAAGTGAAAATTGCGCAGATTAGAAAGTAAATTTAGAAAAAATGAATTAATTTTCTTCAAGTAAAATGTTAGCATTTTAAATTTTTTTTTTGATACAGTGCTTGAATTCGTATACTATACATATATACATGGGAAAAGTTCTGCTTTCTTTTGCGTTATGTACTAGATACTATTTATACACAAAATCCAATTCTGAAGCAATTACGGCAGAAATTTAATACAATGTAACAATTTTATGTATAAACTGAAACTAAACACACAGCTCTGCGTAGCATGACGCTTCGAGTACGTGCTACGGTTAGGAACGGTTCAAAGTTCGAACCTAGATCAAAATGGCCTGTGATGAATTTATTTCCTCTTCTGATTCTAATGATTTAAAAGAATTTCTGAGGCTAAAAAATGTGTTACAAGACTGACTTTCTTAAGGTAAAACGACACCATATAAAGCTTTTAAAAAGAAAATTGAAAATTGCGCATGTTAGAAAGTAAATTTAGAAAAACATGAATAAATTTCTTCAAGTATATAAGAGAATTTAATTTTTTTTTTTTTACTTGACACAAAATTTTTATTCGTAGAATATCCCACACTATACATCTGAATAGTTACGTAATTTATTTCGTTAAAAAGTAGGGGCTATATCTCAAGAATTCACGGGAGAATTTTATTACAATGTAGCCATTTTATGTATAAACTGAAACGAAACACACAGCTCCGCGAAGCATGAATCTTACAATTTGTGCTATCCATATGAATGGTTCAGAGTTCGACTCTCTCTAAAAGTGTCCTGTGAAGAATTGTTCACTAATGATGGTAATGATTTTTAAAAAGCTATAACTGTTCACAAGACTCACTTTCACAAATAAACTTTTTAAAAAAAAAGCGTTAAAATTCCTTAAACGAGAATGTAAATTTAGGAAACATGAAAAAATTCTCGCCAAGCAAAATAAATGTTGATAATGAATTCGTAGTATATTTTTAAAAATGTAGTAAAGGCTATTAACTAGATCTCAAGCACTCACGGGGAAATTTTATACAATGTAACCATTTTATGCATAAACCGAAACTAAACATACAGCTCTGCGTAGCATGACGCTTCGAGTACGTGCTAACGTTAGGATCGGTTCGAACCTAGATCAAAATGGCCTGTGATGAATTTTTTCACCTTCTGATGCTAATGATTTAAAAGAGATTCTGAGGCTAAAAAATGTGTTACAAGCCTGACTTTCTTAAGGTAAAACGACACTACATAAAGCCTTAAAAAAGAAAAGAGAAAATTGCGCAGATTAGAAAGTAAATTTAGAAAAAATGAATTAATTTTCTTCAAGTAAAATGTTAGCATTTTAAATTTTTTTTTGATACAGTGCTTGAATTCGTATACTATTTTGGAACATTATACATGGGAAAAGTTCTGCTTTTTTTGCGTTATGTACTAGGTACTATTTATACACAAAATCTAATTCTGAAGCAATTACGGCAGAAATTTAATACAATGTAACAATTTTATGTATAAACTGAAACTAAACATACAGCTCTGCGTAGCGTGACGCTTCGAGTACGTGCTACCGTTAGGATCGGTTCAAAGTTCGAACCTAGATCAAAATGGCCTGTGATGAATTATTTATTTCACCTTCTGATGCTAATGATTTAAAAGAAATTCTGAGGCTAAAAAATGTGTTACAAGGCTGACTTTCTTAACGTAAAACGACACCACATAAAGCCTTAAAAAAAGAAAAGTGAAAATTGCGAAGATTAGAAAGTAAATTTAGAAAAAATGAATTAATTTTCTTCAAGTAAAATGTTAGCATTTATAATTTCTTTTTGATACAGTGCTTGAATTCGTATGCTATACATTTATACATGGGAAAATTTCTGCTTTTTATTGCGTTATGTAGTAGGTACTTTTTATACACAACATCCAATTCTGAAGCAATTACGGCAGAAATTTAATACAATGTAACAATTTTATGTATAAACTGAAACTAAACACACAGCTCTGCGTAGCATGACGCTTCGAGTATGTGCTACCGTTAGGAACGGTTCAAAGTTCGAACCTAGATCAAAATGGCCTGTGATGAATTTACCTCCTCTTATGATTCTAATGATTTAAAAGAAATTCTGAGGCTAAAAATGTGTTACAAGACTGACTTTCTTAAGGTAAAACGACACCATATAAAGCTTTTAAAAAGAAAATTGAAAATTGCGCATGTTAGAAAGTAAATTTAGGAAACATGAATAAATTCTCTTCAAGTATATTAAGAGAATTTAATTTTTTTTTTACTTGACACAAAAATTTTATTCGTAGAATATCCCGGAACACTATACATGTGAATAATTACGTAATTTATTGCATTGAAAAGTAGGGGCTATATCTCAAGAATTCACGGGAGAATTTTATTACAATGTAGCCATTTTATGTATAAACTGAAACGAAACACACAGCTCCGCGAAGCATGAATCTTACAATTTGTGCTATCCATATGAATGGTTCAGAGTTCGACTCTCTCTAAAAGTGTCCTGTGAAGAATTGGTTCACCTAATGATGGTAATGATTTGTTAAAAAATTTGAAGCTATAACTGTGTCACAAGACTCACTTTCTTAAAGTAAAAAAATACAAATAAACTTTTTTTAAAAAAGCGTTAAACGTTCCTTAAACGAGAATGTAAATTTAGGAAACATGAAAAAATTCTCGCCAAGCAAAATAAGAAAATTGAAATTTCTTATGTTGATCTAGTACTTGAATTCGTAGTATATTTTGGAACACTTTTCTTTTGAAAAGTTCCGTATTTTATTTCGAAATGTAGTAGGGGCTATTCACACACACAATCTAGATCTCAAGCAATCACGGGGAAATTTTATACAATGTAACCATTTTATGCATAAACTGAAACTAAACATACAGCTCTGCGTAGCATGACGCTTCGAGTACGTGCTACCGTTAGGAACGGTTCAAAGTTCGAACCTAGATCAAAATGGCCTGTGATGAACTATTTATTTCACCTTCTGATGATGATTTAAAAGAAATTCTGAGGCTAAAAAATGTGTTACAAGGCTGACTTTCTTAACGTAAAACGACACCACATAAAGCCTTAAAAAAAGAAAAGTGAAAATTGCGCAGATTAGAAAGTAAATTTAGAAAAAATGAATTAATTTTCTTGAAGTAAAATGTTAGCATTTATAATTTCATTTTGATACAGTGCTTGAATTCGTATACTATACATATATACATGGGAAAATTTCTGCTTTTTTTGCGTTATGTAGTAGGTACTATTTATACACAAAATCCAATTCTGAAGCAATTACGGCAGAAATTTAATACAATGTAACAATTTTATGTATAAACTGAAACTAAACACACAGCTCTGCGTAGCATGACGCTTCGAGTACGTGCTACCGTTAGGAACGGTTCAAAGTTCGAACCTAGATCAAAATGGCCTGTGATGAATTTATTTCACCTTCTGATGCTAATGATTTAAAAGAAATTCTGAGGCTAAAAAATGTGTTACAAGGCTGACTTTCTTAACGTAAAACGACACCACATAAAGCTTTAAAAAAAAAAGAAAATTGAAAATTGCGAAGATTAGAAAGTAAATTTAGAAAAAATGAATTAATTTTCTTCAAGTAAAATGAGCATTTATAATTTTTTTTTGATACAGTGCTTGAATTCGTATACTATTTATATTTATACATGGGAAAATTTCTGCTTTTTATTGCGTTATGTAGTAGGTACTTTTTATACACACAATTCTGAAGCAATTCCAATTCTGAAGCAATTACGGCAGAAATTTAATACAATGTAACAATTTTATGTATAAACTGAAACTAAACACACAGCTCTGCGTAGCATGACGCTTCGAGTATGTGCTACGGTTAGGAACGGTTCAAAGTTCGAACCTAGATCAAAATGGCCTGTGATGAATTTATCTCCTCTTATGATTCTAATGATTTAAAAGAAATTCTGAGGCTAAAACATGTGTTACAAGACTGACTTTCTTAAGGTAAAACGACACCATATAAAGCTTTTAAAAAAGAAAATTGAAAATTGCGCATGTTAGAAAGTTAAATTTAGTTAAAAGTTAATTTGAAACATGAATAAATTTTCTATAAGTATATAAGGAGAATTTAATTTTTTTTTTATTTGACACAAAAATTTTATTCGTAGGATATCCCGGAACACTATACATGTGAATAAATAAGTAATTTATTGCGTTAAAATTAGGGCTATATCTCAAAAATTCACGGGAGAAATTTATTACAATGAAGCCATTTTATGTATAAACTGAAACGAAACACACAGCTCCGCGAAGCATGAATCTTACAATTTGTGCTATCCATATGAATGGTTCAGAGTTCGACTCTCTCTAAAAGTGTCCTGTGAAGAATTGGTTCACCTAATGATGGTAATGATTTGTTAAAAAATTTGAAGCTATAACTGTGTCACAAGACTCACTTTCTTAAAGTAAAAAAAATACAAATAAACTTTTTTAAAAAAAGCGTTAAACGTTCCTTAAACGAGAATGTAAATTTAGGAAACATGAAAAAATTCTCGCCAAGCAAAATAAGAAAATTGAAATTTCTTATGTTGATCTAGTACTTGAATTCGTAGTATATTTTGGAACACTTTTCTTTTGAAAAGTTCCGTATTTTATTTCGAAATGTAGTAGGGGCTATTCACACACACAATCTAGATCTCAAGCAATCACGGGGAAATTTTATACAATGTAACCATTTTATGCATAAACTGAAACTAAACATACAGCTCTGCGTAGCGTGACGCTTCGAGTACGTGCTACCGTTAGGATCGGTTCAAAGTTCGAACCTAGATCAAAATGGCCTGTGATGAATTATTTATTTCACCTTCTGATGCTAATGATTTAAAAGAAATTCTGAGGCTAAAATATGTGTTAGAAGGCTGACTTTCTTAACGTAAAACGACACCACATAAAGCCTTAAAAAAAGAAAAGTGAAAATTGCGAAGATTAGAAAGTAAATTTAGAAAAAATGAATTAATTTTCTTGAAGTAAAATATTAGCATTTATAATTTCATTTTGATACAGTGCTTGAATTCGTATACTATACATATATACATGGGAAAAGTTCTGCTTTCTTTTGCGTTATGTACTAGATACTATTTATACACAAAATCCAATTCTGAAGCAATTACGGCAGAAATTTAATACAATGTAACAATTTTATGTATAAACTGAAACTAAACACACAGCTCTGCGTAGCATGACGCTCCGAGTACGTGCTACGGTTAGGAACGGTTCAAAGTTCGAACCTAGATCAAAACGGCCTGTGATGAATTTATTTCTCTTCTGATTCTAATGATTTAAAAGAAATTCTGAGGCTAAAAAATGTGTTACAAGACTGACTTTCTTAAGGTAAAACGACACCATATAAAGCTTTTAAAAAAGAAAATTGAAAATTGCGCATGTTAGAAAGTAAATTTAGGAAACATGAATAAATTCTCTTCAAGTATATAAGAGAATTTTTTTTTTTTTACTTGACACAAAATTTTTATTCGTAGAATATCCCGGAACACTATACATCTGAATAGTTACGTAATTTATTTCGTTAAAAAGTAGGGGCTATATCTCAAGAATTCACGGGAGAATTTTATTACAATGTAGCCATTTTTTATAAACTGAAACGAAACACACTGCTCCGCGTAGCACTAATCTTACAATTTGTGCTATCCATATGAATGGTTCAGAGTTCGACTCTCTCTAAAAGTGTCCTGTGAAGAATTGGTTCACCTAATGATGGTAATGATTTTAAAAAAATTTGCTATAACTGTGTCACAAGACTCACTTTCTTAAAGTAAAAAATACAAATAAACTTTTTAAAAAAAAAAAGCGTTAAAATTCCTTAAACGAGAATGTAAATTTAGGAAACATGAAAAAAATTCTCGCCAAGCAAAATAAGAAAATTTAAATTTCTTTGTTGATCTAGTACTTGAATTCGTAGTATATTTTGGAAACTTTTCTTTTTTGAAAAGTTCCGTATTTTATTTCGAAATGTTAGATCTCAAGCAATCACGGGGAAATTTTATACAATGTAACCATTTTATGCATAAACTGAAACTAAACATACAGCTCTGCGTAGCATGACGTTTCGAGTACGTGCTACCGTTAGGATCGGTTCAAAGTTCGAACCTAGATCAAAATGGCCTGTGATGAAATTTTTTCACCTTCTGATGCTAATGATTTAAAAGAAATTCTGAGGCTAAAAAAATGTGTTACAACTGACTTTCTTAACGTAAAACGACAACATAAAGCCTTAAAAAAGAAAAGAGAAAATTGCGCAGATTAGAAAGTAAATTTAGAAAAAATGAATTAATTTTCTTCAAGTAAAATATTAGCATTTATAAATTTCTTTTTTGATACAGTTTTGGAACGTATACTATTACATTTATACATGGGAAAATTTCTGCTTTTTTTTTTGCGTTATGTAGTAGGGGCTATTTATACACAAAATCAATTCTGAAGCAATTACGGCAGAAATTTAATACAATGCAATGTAACAATTTTATGTATAAACTGAAACTAAACATACAGCTCTGCGTAGCATGACGCTTCGAGTACGTGCTAACGTTAGGATCGGTTCAAAGTTCGAACCTAGATCAAAATGGCCTGTGATGAATTATTTATTTCACCTTCTGATGCTAATGATTTAAAAGAAATTCTGAGGCTAAAATATGTGTTAGAAGGCTGACTTTCTTAACGTAAAACGACACCACATAAAGCCTTAAAAAAAGAAAAGTGAAAATTGCGAAGATTAGAAAGTAAATTTAGAAAAAATGAATTAATTTTCTTCAAGTAAAATGTTAGCATTTATAATTTCTTTTTGATACAGTGCTTGAATTCGTATGCTATACATTTATACATGGGAAAATTTCTGCTTTTTATTGCGTTATGTAGTAGGTACTTTTTATACACAACATCCAATTCTGAAGCAATTACGGCAGAAATTTAATACAATGTAACAATTTTATGTATAAACTGAAACTAAACACACAGCTCTGCGTAGCATGACGCTCCGAGTACGTGCTACGGTTAGGAACGGTTCAAAGTTCGAACCTAGATCAAAACGGCCTGTGATGAATTAATCTCCTCTATATGATTCTAATGATTTAAAAGAAATTCTGAGGCTAAAAAATGTGTTACAAGACTGACTTTCTTAAGGTAAAACGACACCATATAAAGCTTTTAAAAAAGAAAATTGAAAATTGCGCATGTTAGAAAGTAAATTTAGGAAACATGAATAAATTCTCTTCAAGTATATTAAGAGAATTTAATTTTTTTTTACTTGACACAAAATTTTTATTCGTAGAATATCCCGGAACACTATACATCTGAATAGTTACCTAATTTATTTCGTTAAAAAGTAGGGGCTATATCTCAAGAATTCACGGGAGAATTTTATTACAATGTAGCCATTTTATGAATAAACTGAAACGAAACACACAGCTCCGCGAAGCATGAATCTTACAATTTGTGCTATCCATATGAATGGTTCAGAGTTCGAATCTCTCTAAAAATGTCCTGTGAAGAATTAGTTCACCTAATGATGGTAATGATTTTTTAAAAAATCTGAGGCTATAACTGTGTCACAAGACTAACTTTCTTAAAGTATAAAAATACAAATAAACTTTCTAAAAAAAGCGCAAAACATTCCTTAAACTAGAATGTAAATTTAAGAAACATGAAAAAATTCTCGTTAAGCAAAATAAGAAAATTTAAATTTCTTTTGTTGATCTAGTACTTGAATTCATAGAATATTTTGGAACACTTTTGATTTGAAAAGTTCCGTATTTTTTTTCGAAATGTAGTAGGGGCTATTCTTACACACAATATAGATCTCAAGCACTCACGGGGGAAATTTTATACAATGTAACCATTTTATGTATAAACCGAAACTAAACATACAGCTCTGCGTAGCGTGACGCATCGAGTACGTGCTACCGTTAGGATCGGTTCAAAGTTCGAACCTAGATCAAAATGGCCTGTGATGAACTATTTATTTCACCTTCTGATGATGATTTAAAAGAAATTCTGAGGCTAAAAAATGTGTTACAAGGCTTACTTTCTTAACGTAAAACGACACCACATGAAGCCTTAAAAAAAGAAAAGTGAAAATTGCGCAGATTAGAAAGTAAATTTAGAAAAAATGAATTAATTTTCTTCAAGTAAAATATTAGCATTTATAATTTCATTTTGATACAGTGCTTGAATTCGTATACTATACATATATACATGGGAAAAGTTCTGCTTTCTTTTGCGTTATGTACTAGATACTATTTATACACAAAATCCAATTCTGAAGCAATTACGGCAGAAATTTAATACAATGTAACAATTTTATGTATAAACTGAAACTAAACACACAGCTCTGCGTAGCATGACGCTTCGAGTACGTGCTACGTTAGGAACGGTTCAAAGTTCGAACCTAGATCAAAATGGCCTGTGATGAATTTATTTATTTCACTCTTCTGATTCTAATGATTTAAAAGAAATTCTGAGGCTAAAAATGTGTTACAAGACTGACTTTCTTAAGGTAAAACGACACCATATAAAGCTTTTAAAAAAGAAAATTGAAAATTGCGCATGTTAGAAAGTAAATTTAGGAAACATGAATAAATTTTCTTCAAGTATATTAAAGAATTTAATTTTTTTTTTTACTTGACACAAAATTTTTATTCGTAGAATATCCCGGAACACTATACATCTGAATAGTTACGTAATTTATTTCGTTAAAAAGTAGGGGCTATATCTCAAGAATTCACGGGAGAATTTTATTACAATGTAGCCATTTTATGTATAAACTGAAACGAAACACACAGCTCCGCGAAGCATGAATCTTACAATTTGTGCTATCCATATGAATGGTTCAGAGTTCGAATCTCTCTAAAAATGTCCTGTGAAGAATTAGTTCACCTAATGATGGTAATGATTTTTTAAAAAATCTGAGGCTATAACTGTGTCACAAGACTCACTTTCTTAAAGTATAAAAATACAAATAAACTTTCTAAAAAAAGCGCAAAACATTCCTTAAACTAGAATGTAAATTTAAGAAACATGAAAAAATTCTCGTTAAGCAAAATAAGAAAATTTAAATTTCTTTTGTTGATCTAGTACTTGAATTCATAGAATATTTTGGAACACTTTTGATTTGAAAAGTTCCGTATTTTTTTTCGAAATGTAGTAGGGGCTATTCTTACACACAATATAGATCTCAAGCACTCACGGGGGAAATTTTATACAATGTAACCATTTTATGTATAAACCGAAACTAAACATACAGCTCTGCGTAGCGTGACGCTTCGAGTCCGTGCTACCGTTAGGATCGGTTCAAAGTTCCAACTTAGATTAAAATGGCCTGTGATGAATTATTTATTTCACCTTCTGATGCTAATGATTTAAAAGAAATTCTGAGGCTAAAATATGTGTTAGAAGGCTGACTTTCTTAACGTAAAACGACACCACATAAAGCCTTAAAAAAAGAAAAGTGAAAATTGCGAAGATTAGAAAGTAAATTTAGAAAAAATGAATTAATTTTCTTGAAGTAAAATATTAGCATTTATAATTTCATTTTGATACAGTGCTTGAATTCGTATACTATACATATATACATGGGAAAAGTTCTGCTTTCTTTTGCGTTATGTACTAGATACTATTTATACACAAAATCCAATTCTGAAGCAATTACGGCAGAAATTTAATACAATGTAACAATTTTATGTATAAACTGAAACTAAACACACAGCTCTGCTTAGCATGACGCTTCGAGTATGTGCTACCGTTAGGAACGGTTCAAAGTTCGAATCTAGATCAAAATGGCCTGTGATGAATTTACCTCCTCTTATGATTCTAATGATTTAAAAGAAATTCTGAGGCTAAAAATGTGTTACAAGACTGACTTTCTTAAGGTAAAACGACACCATATAAAGCTTTTAAAAAAGAAAATTGAAAATGTCGCATGTTAGAAAGTTAATTTAGGAAACATGAATAAATTTTCTTCAAGTATATAAGGAGAATTTAATTTTTTTTTACTTGACACAAAAATTTTATTCGTAGAATATCCCGGAACACTATACATGTGAATAATTACGTAATTTATTGCATTGAAAAGTAGGGGCTATATCTCAAGAATTCACGGGAGAATTTTATTACAATGTAGCCATTTTATGTATAAACTGAAACGAAACACACAGCTCCGCGAAGCATGAATCTTACAATTTGTGCTATCCATATGAATGGTTCAGAGTTCGACTCTCTCTAAAAGTGTCCTGTGAAGAATTGGTTCACCTAATGATGGTAATGATTTGTTAAAAAATTTGAAGCTATAACTGTGTCACAAGACTCACTTTCTTAAAGTAAAAAATACAAATAAACTTTTTTAAAAAAAGCGTTAAACGTTCCTTAAACGAGAATGTAAATTTAGGAAACATGAAAAAATTCTCGCCAAGCAAAATAAGAAAATTGAAATTTCTTATGTTGATCTAGTACTTGAATTCGTAGTATATTTTGGAACACTTTTCTTTTGAAAAGTTCCGTATTTTATTTCGAAATGTAGTAAAGGCTATTCACACACACAATCTAGATCTCAAGCAATCACGGGGAAATTTTATACAATGTAACCATTTTATGCATAAACTGAAACTAAACATACAGCTCTGCGTAGCATGACGCATCGAGTATGTGCTACTGTTAGGATTGGTTCAAAGTTCGAACCTAGATCAAAATGGCCTGTGATGAACTATTTATTTCACCTTCTGATGATGATTTAAAAGAAATTCTGAGGCTAAAAAATGTGTTACAAGGCTTACTTTCTTAACGTAAAACGACACCACATGAAGCCTTAAAAAAGAAAAGTGAAAATTGCGCAGATTAGAAAGTAAATTTAGAAAAAATGAATTAATTTTCTTGAAGTAAAATATTAGCATTTATAATTTCATTTTGATACAGTGCTTGAATTCGTATACTATACATATATACATGGGAAAAGTTCTGCTTTCTTTTGCGTTATGTACTAGATACTATTTATACACAAAATCCAATTCTGAAGCAATTACGGCAGAAATTTAATACAATGTAACAATTTTATGTATAAACTGAAACTAAACACACAGCTCTGCTTAGCATGACGCTTCGAGTATGTGCTACCGTTAGGAACGGTTCAAAGTTCGAATCTAGATCAAAATGGCCTGTGATGAATTTACCTCCTCTTATGATTCTAATGATTTAAAAGAAATTCTGAGGCTAAAAATGTGTTACAAGACTGACTTTCTTAAGGTAAAACGACACCATATAAAGCTTTTAAAAAAGAAAATTGAAAATTGCGCATGTTAGAAAGTTAATTTAGGAAACATGAATAAATTTTCTTCAAGTATATAAGGAGAATTTAATTTTTTTTTACTTGACACAAAAATTTTATTCGTAGAATATCCCGGAACACTATACATGTGAATAATTACGTAATTTATTGCATTGAAAAGTAGGGGCTATATCTCAAGAATTCACGGGAGAATTTTATTGCAATGTAGCTATTTTATGTATAAACTGAAACGAAACACACAGCTCCGCGAAGCATGAATCTTACAATTTGTGCTATCCATATGAATGGTTCAGAGTTCGACTCTCTCTAAAAGTGTCCTGTGAAGAATTGGTTCACCTAATGATGGTAATGATTTGTTAAAAAATTTGAAGCTATAACTGTGTCACAAGACTCACTTTCTTAAAGTAAAAAATACAAATAAACTTTTTTAAAAAAAGCGTTAAACGTTCCTTAAACGAGAATGTAAATTTAGGAAACATGAAAAAATTCTCGCCAAGCAAAATAAGAAAATTGAAATTTCTTATGTTGATCTAGTACTTGAATTCGTAGTATATTTTGGAACACTTTTCTTTTGAAAAGTTCCGTATTTTATTTCGAAATGTAGTAAAGGCTATTCACACACACAATCTAGATCTCAAGCAATCACGGGGAAATTTTATACAATGTAACCATTTTATGCATAAACTGAAACTAAACATACAGCTCTGCGTAGCATGACGCTTCGAGTACGTGCTATTGTTAGGAACGGTTCAAAGTTCGAACCTAGATCAAAATGGCCTGTGATGAATTTACCTCCTCTTATGATTCTAATGATTTAAAAGAAATTCTGAGGCTAAAAATGTGTTACAAGACTGACTTTCTTAAGGTAAAACGACACCATATAAAGCTTTTAAAAAAGAAAATTGAAAATGTCGCATGTTAGAAAGTTAATTTAGGAAACATGAATAAATTTTCTTCAAGTATATAAGGAGAATTTAATTTTTTTTTACTTGACACAAAAATTTTATTCGTAGAATATCCCGGAACACTATACATCTGAATAGTTACGTAATTTATTTCGTTAAAAAGTAGGGGCTATATCTCAAGAATTCACGGGAGAATTTTATTACAATGTAGCCATTTTATGTATAAACTGAAACGAAACACACAGCTCCGCGAAGCATGAATCTAACAATTTGTGCTATCCATATGAATGGTTCAGAGTTCGACTCTCTCTAAAAGTGTCCTGTGAAGAATTGGTTCACCTAATGATGGTAATGATTTGTTAAAAAATTTGAAGCTATAACTGTGTCACAAGACTCACTTTCTTAAAGTAAAAAATACAAATAAACTTTTTTAAAAAAAGCGTTAAACGTTCCTTAAACGAGAATGTAAATTTAGGAAACATGAAAAAATTCTCGCCAAGCAAAATAAGAAAATTGAAATTTCTTATGTTGATCTAGTACTTGAATTCATAGAATATTTTGGAACACTTTTCATTTGAAAAGTTCCGTATTTTTTTTCGAAATGTAGTAGGGGCTATTCTTACACACAATGTAGATCTCAAGCACTCACGGGGGAAATTTTATACAATGTAACCATTTTATGCATAAACCGAAACTAAACATACAGCTCTGCGTAGCGTGACGCTTCGAGTACGTGCTACCGTTAGGATCGGTTCAAAGTTCGAATTTAGATCAAAATGGCCTGTGATGAATTATTTATTTCACCTTCTGATGCTAATGATTTAAAAGAAATTCTGAGGCTAAAATATGTGTTAGAAGGCTGACTTTCTTAACGTAAAACGACACCACATAAAGCCTTAAAAAAGAAAAGTGAAAATTGCGCAGATTAGAAAGTAAATTTAGAAAAAATGAATTAATTTTCTTCAAGTAAAATGTTAGCATTTATAATTTCTTTTTGATACAGTGCTTGAATTCGTATGCTATACATTTATACATGGGAAAATTTCTGCTTTTTATTGCGTTATGTAGTAGGTACTTTTTATACACAAAATCCAATTCTGAAGCAATTACGGCAGAAATTTAATACAATGTAACAATTTTATGTATAAACTGAAACTAAACACACAGCTCTGCGTAGCATGACGCTTCGAGTATGTGCTACCGTTAGGAACGGTTCAAAGTTCGAACCTAGATCAAAATGGCCTGTGATGAATTTATCTCCTCTTATGATTCTAATGATTTAAAAGAAATTCTGAGGCTAAAAATGTGTTACAAGACTGACTTTCTTAAGGTAAAACGACACCATATAAAGCTTTTAAAAAAGAAAATTGAAAATTGCGCATGTTAGAAAGTTAATTTAGGAAACATGAATAAATTTTCTTCAAGTATATAAGAGAATTTAATTTTTTTTTACTTGACACAAAATTTTTATTCGTAGAATATCCCGGAACACTATACATCTGAATAGTTACGTAATTTATTTCGTTAAAAAGTAGGGGCTATATCTCAAGAATTCACGGGAGAATTTTATTACAATGTAGCCATTTTATGTATAAACTGAAACGAAACACACAGCTCCGCGAAGCATGAATCTTACAATTTGTGCTATCCATATGAATGGTTCAGAGTTCGACTCTCTCTAAAAGTGTCCTGTGAAGAATTGGTTCACCTAATGATGGTAATGATTTGTTAAAAAATTTGAAGCTATAACTGTGTCACAAGACTCACTTTCTTAAAGTAAAAAAATACAAATAAACTTTTTAAAAAAAAGCGTTAAACATTCCTTAAACGAGAATGTAAATTTAGGAAACATGAAAAAATTCTCGCCAAGCAAAATAAGAAAATTGAAATTTCTTATGTTGATCTAGTACTTGAATTCGTAGTATATTTTGGAACACTTTTCTTTTGAAAAGTTCCGTATTTTATTTCGAAATGTAGTAAAGGCTATTCACACACACAATCTAGATCTCAAGCAATCACGGGGAAATTTTATACAATGTAACCATTTTATGCATAAACTGAAACTAAACATACAGCTCTGCGTAGCATGACGCTTCGAGTACGTGCTATTGTTAGGAACGGTTCAAAGTTCGAACCTAGATCAAAATGGCCTGTGATGAACTATTTATTTCACCTTCTGATGATGATTTAAAAGAAATTCTGAGGCTAAAAAATGTGTTACAAGGCTTACTTTCTTAACGTAAAACGACACCACATGAAGCCTTAAAAAAAGAAAAGTGAAAATTGCGCAGATTAGAAAGTAAATTTAGAAAAAATGAATTAATTTTCTTCAAGTAAAATATTAGCATTTATAATTTCATTTTGATACAGTGCTTGAATTCGTATACTATACATATATACATGGGAAAAGTTCTGCTTTCTTTTGCGTTATGTACTAGATACTATTTATACACAAAATCCAATTCTGAAGCAATTACGGCAGAAATTTAATACAATGTAACAATTTTATGTATAAACTGAAACTAAACACACAGCTCTGCGTAGCATGACGCTTCGAGTACGTGCTACCGTTAGGAACGGTTCAAAGTTCGAACCTAGATCAAAATGGCCTGTGATGAATTTATTTCACCTTCTGATGCTAATGATTTAAAAGAAATTCTGAGGCTAAAAATGTGTTACAAGACTGACTTTCTTAAGGTAAAACGACACCATATAAAGCTTTTAAAAAAGAAAATTGAAAATTGCGAAGATTAGAAAGTAAATTTAGAAAAAATGAATTAATTTTCTTCAAGTAAAATATTAGCATTTATAATTTTTTTTTTTGATACAAAATTTTGAATTCGTATGCTATACATTTATACATGGGAAAATTTCTGTTTTTATTGCGTTATGTAGTAGGTAGCTTTTATACACAAAATCAATTCTGAAGCAATTACGGAAGAAATTTAATACAATGTAACCATTTTATGTATAAACTGAAACTAAACACACAGCTCTGCGTAGCATGACGCTTCGAGTACGTGCTACCGTTAGGAACGGTTCAAAGTTCGAACCTAGATCAAAATGGCCTGTGATGAATTTTTTCACCTTCTGATGCTAATGATTTAAAAAAGATTCTGAGGCTAAAAAATGTGTTACAAGCCTGACTTTCTTAAGGTAAAACGACACCACATAAAGCTTTTAAAAAAAAAATTGAAAATTGAAAATTGCGCAGATTAGAAAGTAAATTTAGAAAAAATGAATTAATTTTCTTCAAGTAAAATGTTAGCATTTTAAATTTCTTTTTTGATACAGTGCTTGAATTCGTATACTATATACATTTGAAAATTTCTGCTTTTTATTGCGTTATGTAGTAGGTAGCTATTTATACACAAAATCTAATTCTGAAGCAATTACGGCAGAAATTTAATACAATGTAACAATTTTATGTATAAACTGAAACTAAACATACAGCTCTGCGTAGCATGACGCTTCGAGTACGTGCTACCGTTAGGATCGGTTCAAAGTTCGAACCTAGATCAAAATGGCCTGTGATGAAATTTATTTCACCTTCTGATGCTAATGATTTAAAAGAAATTCTGAGGCTAAAAATGTGTTACAAGACTGACTTTCTTAACGTAAAACGACACCACATAAAGCTTTTAAAAAAAAAAAAGTGAAAATTGCGCAAGATTAGAAAGTAAATTTAGAAAAAATGAATTAATTTTCTTCAAGTAAAATGTTAGCATTTATAATTTTTTTTGATACAGTGCTTGAATTCGTATGCTATACATTTATACATGGGAAAATTTACTTTTTATTGCGTTATGTAGTAGTAGAAGCTTTTTACACAACATCCAATCTGAAGCAATTACGGGAGAAATTTAATACAATGTAACAATTTTATGTATAAACTGAAACTAAACACACAGCTCTGCGTAGCATGACGCTTCAATTGTGCTACCGTTAGGAACGGTTCAAAGTTCGAACCTAGATCAAAATGGCCTGTGATGAATTTGGTTCACCTAATGATGGTAATGATTTAAAAAAATTTGAGGCTAAAAATGTGTTACAAGACTCACTTTCTTAAAGTAAAAAAACACAAATAAACTTTTAAAAAAAAAAGCGTTAAAATTTCCTTATGTTAGAATGTAAATTTAGGAAACATGAAAATTTCTCTTCAAGTAAAAATAAGAAAATTTAAATTTTTTGTTGATACTAGTACTTGAATTCGTAGTAGTATATTTTGGAACACTTTACATTTGAAAAGTTACGTATTTTATTTCGAAATGTAGTAGGGGCTATTCACACACACAATCTAGATCTCAAGCAATTCACGGGGAAATTTTATACAATGTAACCATTTTATGCATAAACTGAAACTAAACATACAGCTCTGCGTAGCATGACGCTTCGAGTACGTGCTATCGTTAGGAACGGTTCAAAGTTCGAACCTAGATCAAAATGGCCTGTGATGAAATTTATTTCACCTTCTGATGCTAATGATTTAAAAGAAATTCTGAGGCTAAAATATGTGTTAGAAGGCTGACTTTCTTAACGTAAAACGACACCATATAAAGCTTTTAAAAAAGAAAATTGAAAATTGCGCAGATTAGAAAGTAAATTTAGAAAAAATGAATTAATTTTCTTCAAGTAAAATATTAGCATTTATAATTTCTTTTTTGATACAGTGCTTGAATTCGTATACTATACATTTATACATGGGAAAAGTTCTGTTTTTATTGCGTTATGTAGTAGGTACTATTTATACACAAAATCCAATTCTGAAGCAATTACGGCAGAAATTTAATACAATGTAACAATTTTATGTATAAACTGAAACTAAACACACAGCTCTGCGTAGCATGACGCTTCGAGTACGTGCTACCGTTAGGAACGGTTCAAAGTTCGAACCTAGATCAAAATGGCCTGTGATGAATTTATTTCACCTTCTGATCTAATGATTTAAAAGAAATTCTGAGGCTAAAAAATGTGTTACAAGACTGACTTTCTTAAGGTAAAACGACACCATATAAAGCTTTTAAAAAAAGAAAATTGAAAATTGCGCAGATTAGAAAGTAAATTTAGAAAAATGAATTAATTTTCTTCAAGTAAAATATTAGCATTTTAAAATTTTTTTTTTGATACAGTGCTTGAATTCGTATACTATCCCGGAACATTATATACATGGGAAAATTTCTGCTTTTTAATTGCGTTATGTAGTAGGTACTATTTATACACAAAATCAATTCTGAAGCAATTACGGCAGAAATTTAATACAATGTAACAATTTTATGTATAAACTGAAACTAAACACACAGCTCTGCGTAGCATGACGCTTCAGTTTGTGCTACCGTTAGGAACGGTTCAAAGTTCGAACCTAGATCAAAATGGCCTGTGATGAATTGGTTCACCTTATGATTCTAATGATTTAAAAAAATTCTGAGGCTAAAAATGTGTTAAGACTGACTTTCTTAAGGTAAAACGACACCATATAAAGCTTTTAAAAAAAGAAAATTGAAAATTGCGCATGTTAGAAAGTAAATTTAGGAAACATGAAAAAATTTTCTTCTTAAAATAAAATAAGAAAATTTTGAATTTTAATTTTTTTTTTTGACACAAAAAAAATTCACGGGAGAAATTCGTAGAAATATACCCATGACGCTTCGAGTTTGTGCTGGGAGGAATGGTTCTATTTTGATGAATAGTTTACGTAATTTATTTCTTAATAAAAGTAGGGGCTATATCTCAAGCAATTCACGGGAGAAATTCATTACAATGTAACCATTTTATGTATAATCTGAAACTAAGCACACAGCTCTGCGTAGCATGACGCTTACAATTTGTGCTATCCAATGTACAAACCATTTTATGAATGGTTCAAAGTTCGAACTCTCTCTAAAAATGGCCTGTGATGAAATTTATTTCACCTAATGATGGTAATGATTTTAAAAAAATTTTGAGGCTAAAATGTGTTACAAGACTCACTTTCTTAACGTAAAACGACAAATAAACTTTTTTAAAAAAAAAAAAAAATTCCTTAATTAGAATGTAAATTTAGGAAAAAATGAAAAAATTCTTCAAGCAAAATAAGAAAATTTTAAATTTCTTATGTTTTTGATACAGTGCTTGAATTCGTAGTATATTTTGGAACACTTTTCATTTGAAAAGTTCCGTATTTTTTCGAAATGTAGTAGGGGCTATTATACACAAATCTAATCTCAAGCAATTCACGGGGAAATTTTATACAATGTAACCATTTTATGCATAAACTGAAACTAAACATACAGCTCTGCGTAGCGTGACGCTTCGAGTACGTGCTACCGTTAGGATCGGTTCAAAGTTCGAACCTAGATCAAAATGGCCTGTGATGAATTATTTATTTCACCTTCTGATGCTAATGATTTAAAAGAAATTCTGAGGCTAAAATATGTGTTAGAAGGCTGACTTTCTTAACGTAAAACGACACCACATAAAGCCTAAAAAAAAGAAAAGTGAAAATTGCGCAGATTAGAAAGTAAATTTAGAAAAAATGAATTAATTTTCTTCAAGTAAAATTTTAGCATTTATAATTTCTTTTTGATACAGTGCTTGAATTCGTATGCTATACATTTATACATGGGAAAATTTCTGCTTTTTATTGCGTTATGTAGTAGGTACTTTTTATACACAACATCCAATTCTGAAGCAATTACGGCAGAAATTTAATACAATGTAACAATTTTATGTATAAACTGAAACTAAACACACAGCTCTGCGTAGCGTGACGCTTCGAGTACGTGCTACCGTTAGAAACGGTTCAAAGTTCGAACCTAGATCAAAATGGCCTGTGATGAATTTTTCACCTTCTGATTCTAATGATTTAAAAGAAATTCTGAGGCTAAAAATGTGTTACTTAAGTAAAAGACTGACTTTCTTAAGGTAAAACGACACCATATAAAGCTTTTAAAAAAAGAAAAAAACATTAGAAAGTAAATTTAGGAAACATGAATAAATTTTAAAAGTAAAATTAAAGCATTTTATAATTTCTTTTTTTTTAAGTAAAAACGACATATAAATTTATAATGGGAAAAATTCTCAGATTAGAAAGTAAATTTTTAATTAATTTTCTTCAAGTAAAATGTTAGCATTTATAATATTTTGATACAGTGCTTGAATTCATATACTATATTTATGGGAACAACGTTTTTATTGCAAAATGTAGGGGCTTTTTATATCTAATTCTGAAGCAATTACGGCAGAAATTTAATACAATGTAACAATTTTATGTATAAACTGAAACTAAACACACAGCTCTGCGTAGCATGACGCTTCGAGTACGTGCTACGGTTAGGAACGGTTCAAAGTTCGAACCTAGATCAAAATGGCCTGTGATGAATTTATTTCCTCTTCTGATTCTAATGATTTAAAAGAATTTCTGAGGCTAAAACATGTGTTACAAGACTGACTTTCTTAAGGTAAAACGACACCATATAAAGCTTTTAAAAAAGAAAATTGAAAATTGCGCATGTTAGAAAGTTAATTTAGGAAACATGAATAAATTTTCTATAAGTATATAAGGAGAATTTAATTTTTTTTTTATTTGACACAAAAATTTTATTCGTAGGATATCCCGGAACACTATACATGTGAATAAATAAGTAATTTATTGCGTTAAAATTAGGGCTATATCTCAAAAATTCACGGGAGAAATTTATTACAATGAAGCCATTTTATGTATAAACTGAAACGAAACACACAACTCCGCGAAGCATGAATCTTACAATTTGTGCTATCCATATGAATGGTTCAGAGTTCGACTCTCTCTAAAAGTGTCCTGTGAAGAATTGGTTCACCTAATGATGGTAATGATTTGTTAAAAAATTTGAAGCTATAACTGTGTCACAAGACTCACTTTCTTAAAGTAAAAAAATACAAATAAACTTTTTTAAAAAAAGCGTTAAACGTTCCTTAAACGAGAATGTAAATTTAGGAAACATGAAAAAATTCTCGCCAAGCAAAATAAGAAAATTGAAATTTCTTATGTTGATCTAGTACTTGAATTCGTAGTATATTTTGGAACACTTTTCTTTTGAAAAGTTCCGTATTTTATTTCGAAATGTAGTAAAGGCTATTCACACACACAATCTAGATCTCAAGCAATCACGGGGAAATTTTATACAATGTAACCATTTTATGCATAAACTGAAACTAAACATACAGCTCTGCGTAGCATGACGCTTCGAGTACGTGCTATTGTTAGGAACGGTTCAAAGTTCGAACCTAGATCAAAATGGCCTGTGATGAACTATTTATTTCACCTTCTGATGCTAATGATTTAAAAGAAATTCTGAGGCTAAAAATGTGTTACAAGGCTTACTTTCTTAACGTAAAACGACACCACATAAAGCCTTAAAAAAAGAAAAGTGAAAATTGCGCAGATTAGAAAGTAAATTTAGAAAAAATGAATTAATTTTCTTCAAGTAAAATATTAGCATTTATAATTTCATTTTGATACAGTGCTTGAATTCGTATACTATACATATATACATGGGAAAAGTTCTGCTTTCTTTTGCGTTATGTACTAGATACTATTTATACACAAAATCCAATTCTGAAGCAATTACGGCAGAAATTTAATACAATGTAACAATTTTATGTATAAACTGAAACTAAACACACAGCTCTGCGTAGCATGACGCTTCGAGTACGTGCTACGGTTAGGAACGGTTCAAAGTTCGAACCTAGATCAAAATGGCCTGTGATGAATTTATTTCCTCTTCTGATTCTAATGATTTAAAAGAATTTCTGAGGCTAAAAAATGTGTTACAAGACTGACTTTCTTAAGGTAAAACGACACCATATAAAGCTTTTAAAAAAGAAAATTGAAAATTGCGCAGATTAGAAAGTAAATTTAGAAAAAATGAATAAATTTTCTTCAAGTAAAAATTAGCATTTTTTTTTTTTTTTGATACAAAATTTTGAATTCGTAGAATATCCCGGAACACTATACATCTGAAAATTTCTAATTTTTTTGCGTTATGTAGTAGGGGCTTTTTATATATCTCAAGCAATTACGGAGAAATTTTATTACAATGTACATTTTATGTATAAACTGAAACTAAACACACAGCTCTGCGTAGCATGAATCTTCAATTTGTGCTATCCGTTAGGAATGGTTCAAAGTTCGAACCTAGATCAAAATGGCCTGTGATGAAATTTTTCACCTTAATGATGCTAATGATTTAAAAAAATTCTGAGGCTAAAAATGTGTTACAAGACTGACTTTCTTAAAGTAAAAAAACGACACAAATAAAGCCTTTTTTAAAAAAGAAAATTGAAAATTGCTTAAACAGATTAGAATGTAAATTTAGAAAAAATGAAAAATTTTCTTCAAGTAAAAATTAAATTTTAAATTTTTTTTTTTTTTGATACAGTACTTGAATTCGTATATATTTTGGAACACTTATACATTGAAAAGTTTCTGTTTTATTTCGTTATGTAGTAGGGGCTATTTATACACAAATCAATTCAAGCAATCACGGGAGAAATTTATACAATGTAACCATTTTATGTATAAACCGAAACTAAACATACAGCTCTGCGTAGCGTGACGCTTCGAGTACGTGCTACCGTTAGGATCGGTTCAAAGTTCGAACCTAGATCAAAATGGCCTGTGATGAATTATTTATTTCACCTTCTGATGCTAATGATTTAAAAGAAATTCTGAGGCTAAAATATGTGTTACAAGACTGACTTTCTTAACGTAAAACGACACCACATAAAGCCTTTTAAAAAAAAAAAGTGAAAATTGCGAAGATTAGAAAGTAAATTTAGAAAAAATGAATTAATTTTCTTGAAGTAAAATATTAGCATTTATAATTTCTTTTTTGATACAGTGCTTGAATTCGTATGCTATACATTTATACATGGGAAAATTTCTGCTTTTTTTATTGCGTTATGTAGTAGGTACTATTTATACACAACATCAATTCTGAAGCAATTACGGCAGAAATTTAATACAATGTAACAATTTTATGTATAAACTGAAACTAAACACACAGCTCTGCTTAGCATGACGCTTCGAGTATGTGCTACCGTTAGGAACGGTTCAAAGTTCGAACCTAGATCAAAATGGCCTGTGATGAATTTACCTCCTCTATATGATTCTAATGATTTAAAAGAAATTCTGAGGCTAAAAATGTGTTACAAGACTGACTTTCTTAAGGTAAAACGACACCATATAAAGCTTTAAAAAAGAAAATTGAAAATTGCGCATGTTAGAAAGTAAATTTAGGAAACATGAATAAATTCTCTTCAAGTATATCAAGAGAATTTAATTTTTTTTTACTTGACACAAAATTTTTATTCGTAGAATATCCCGGAACACTATACATCTGAATAGTTACGTAATTTATTTCGTTAAAAGTAGGGGCTATATCTCAAGAATTCACGGGAGAATTTTATTACAATGTAGCCATTTTATGTATAAACTGAAACGAAACACACAGCTCCGCGAAGCATGAATCTTACAATTTGTGCTATCCATATGAATGGTTCAGAGTTCGAATCTCTCTAAAAATGTCCTGTGAAGAATTGGTTCACCTAATGATGGTAATGATTTTTTAAAAAAATCTGAGGCTATAACTGTGTCACAAGACTAACTTTCTTAAAGTATAAAAATACAAATAAACTTTTTAAAAAAAAAAAGCGTTAAACGTTCCTTAAACGAGAATGTAAATTTAGAAACATGAAAAATTCTCGCCAAGCAAAATAAGAAAATTGAAATTTCTTTGTTGATCTAGTACTTGAATTCGTAGTATATTTTGGAACACTTTTCTTTTGAAAAGTTCCGTATTTTATTTCGAAATGTAGTAGGGCTATTTACACACACAATCTAGATCTCAAGCAATCACGGGGAAATTTTATACAATGTAACCATTTTATGCATAAACTGAAACTAAACATACAGCTCTGCGTAGCATGACGCTTCGAGTACGTGCTATTGTTAGGAACGGTTCAAAGTTCGAACCTAGATCAAAATGGCCTGTGATGAAATTTATTTCACCTTCTGATGCTAATGATTTAAAAGAAATTCTGAGGCTAAAATATGTGTTAGAAGGCTGACTTTCTTAACGTAAAACGACACCACATAAAGCCTTAAAAAAAGAAAAGTGAAAATTGCGAAGATTAGAAAGTAAATTTAGAAAAATGAATTAATTTTCTTCAAGTAAAATATTAGCATTTATAATTTCATTTTGATACAGTGCTTGAATTCGTATACTATACATATATACATGGGAAAAGTTCTGCTTTCTTTTGCGTTATGTACTAGATACTATTTATACACAAAATCCAATTCTGAAGCAATTACGGCAGAAATTTAATACAATGTAACAATTTTATGTATAAACTGAAACTAAACACACAGCTCTGCGTAGCATGACGCTTCGAGTACGTGCTACGGTTAGGAACGGTTCAAAGTTCGAACCTAGATCAAAATGGCCTGTGATGAATTTATCTCCTCTATATGATTCTAATGATTTAAAAGAAATTCTGAGGCTAAAAAATGTGTTACAAGACTGACTTTCTTAAGGTAAAACGACACCATATAAAGCTTTTAAAAAAGAAAATTGAAAATTGCGCATGTTAGAAAGTAAATTTAGGAAACATGAATAAATTCTCTTCAAGTATATTAAGAGAATTTAATTTTTTTTTACTTGACACAAAAATTTTATTCGTAGAATATCCCGGAACACTATACATCTGAATAGTTACGTAATTTATTTCGTTAAAAAGTAGGGGCTATATCTCAAGAATTCACGGGAGAATTTTATTACAATGTAGCCATTTTATGTATAAACTGAAACGAAACACACAGCTCCGCGAAGCATGAATCTTACAATTTGTGCTATCCATATGAATGGTTCAGAGTTCGACTCTCTCTAAAAGTGTCCTGTGAAGAATTGGTTCACCTAATGATGGTAATGATTTGTTAAAAAATTTGAAGCTATAACTGTGTCACAAGACTCACTTTCTTAAAGTAAAAAATACAAATAAACTTTTTAAAAAAAGCGTTAAACGTTCCTTAAACGAGAATGTAAATTTAGGAAACATGAAAAAATTCTCGCCAAGCAAAATAAGAAAATTTAAATTTCTTTTGTTGATCTAGTACTTGAATTCATAGAATATTTTGGAACACTTTTCATTTGAAAAGTTCCGTATTTTTTTTCGAAATGTAGTAGGGGCTATTCTTACACACAATATAGATCTCAAGCACTCACGGGGGAAATTTTATACAATGTAACCATTTTATGCATAAACCGAAACTAAACATACAGCTCTGCGTAGCATGACGCACGAGGGCTTTTGACGACGGACCACGTAATTTTGAACAATGGTCAAGTGACGTGGACGACACCTGAGCTGGCACCCCTCTCTTCTAACTACTACACCACACCAACGGAGGACGTTTCAGCTCGACAGATTTAACGTGCATCGCTGCCCTACACGGCGGGTCTTTAGTGGTACTGGGCTCGAACTCGTGACAAGGCAAGCCACAATCCGATACCTGTACCTTTCGGCTACTGCGGCCAAATTTAGTAATAAGAAATTATTTATAAAATACCTTTTTCAGTACTGATACATTAAACGTATACTGGCTGAAACACCGACTCTTCGAACGAGTTCATTTTTTAAAAACTAAAACATTATTCTTGATATAATAGCTGAACTCTAAGGAGAGTAAAACTGCGTGCACGACATTGTATACAAAAGTATAAAATGATTTTTTTTAGATAAATGCTATAATTGTAAATAACTGTATAAAAGAACTGTAATTTTAAACCTCACAGAATTAGCATTTAGAATTAATGTTAAATAATGAAAAAGAATATAAAATTCCTATGAAGAATAATTGTGTTACTTTTTTTAACATTTAAAGCGAGAAGACTTCAAAATGTTTTAACCGGGAGCAGGCGCGTACTCGATACTAACATTAATGGTAGTGTGGGGGGACTCAGTCACCCCAATCATTTGTTTAGAATTATTTTTACTGTACACGATACAAATCGGAATTCTACTGAATATTTTAATTTATAGAAAATATACTTACCTTCTTTCAAGGACTATTCAATTCTTTGATGATTTGAGAAAAAATCCAATAAAACTGAACTAAAATGATTCAAAAGTACAAGACCATAATAAAGGACGCAAATCAGACACTTTTCACTAATATTACAGAAATGTTATATCAATCAATTCTTTTCCAAATATCGTAAAACTCTATTATTTACAATTTCCTAAGCGAAAAGCAAACGCATAAAAGATGGGACGGAGAGAGAGAGAGAGAAATAATATTGAATAACCATACCATAAGATTGAAGGTCAATCAAATGATAAACGTAATATGCAACCTGGCTGAAAAGTGAATCATGTCTTCCTTTTCTTTTTCTACAACTAATGTACAGTATTTCAATAATAATTACAGTGATGAATTGTTTATCTTCTTAGAATTTTTCTCAGGGTCTGGGTTTCGTTTTTCTTTTAACGAGTAATATTTTTATGTTAAAACGTAATAAAAAAAATCTCTCATTGAGGAAATACAGCAAATAAAACAAAATGTTTTTTTTCCCTTTAATTTGGTTTTGGGATCAAAGATAGCTATTTGATGACGGAAAAAAGCCAGATAATAAACATAAATTATGTCAGTGTTTTTGTGTGTATTTTTTTTATTATGGAAGAAAGCATTTTGTTTTACTTCTCTTTCCGGTTATTTATTTTAAAAAATCTTTAATTTTCGATATGCTCGCGCCCCCCTTGTAGGGTCATCGCACCCGGTGGGGGGCGCTAAACACATTTTGAGAAACACTGGTCTAAGGTGTTTCGTTACATATCATTTGCTTAGCTGCTCATAAAAGAAAAATTTCATTAGATTTTTGAAACTTATGCAGAGCAGATACCTTAAAATAATGACTCAGAAAAGGTCTATGCCTTGATAAAATTACTAATTTGTTGCGAGAGTTTTCTGAGAAGGGATCGAATTGTGGTGAGTTCTCTTTTGTTCTAATTTAGATTTCGATGAAGATATAACATTGAGTGAAAATGTGACTGCGAAGATTCTGAAGAGAGTGTAGATGAAATTCATAATATCCCAGTAAATCCTGATATATATGTTACTAGGAATGGTACAGTATGTGGATACCGCAGAATAATAATGCTCCTAACAGATTTGCGACTTGAAATGTTTTGTGATAAAGCGGTGGTCCCAACAAACTTTGTGAAACATAATGTCAACGGCAGTTATTTATAATATTAAGGATATAATTAGGGTATTGCAATACCGGTATACCGATACCGAATACCGGTATTTTGAGACACTTGTACAATTTTGGAATACCGGTATTCACAAGCGTAAATACCAGTTTTTCGGTATTTACTACAATTTTTAAATTACACTGGTGTGCAAAACTTAAGCAACAATGTAAAAATTTAGCAGAGATAGCCATGAAATTGCAGAAAAGGAGGTCTGAGATCAGTACAGTGAATAAGTAAGTCAGTAGAAACGTCATACGTATGCAAATTTCAGGAACCAAACGTCAGAAGCGACGTGAGCGTACGCAAAACGCGTGATGTCAACAAATTCGTTGCAAGTGCCAGTGAGTCAGTTCGTGAAATATGGCTAGAAGAAATCACCTGGATGACTTCACACGTGGAAGAATGATCGGAAAAGCTGGAGGAAGGGCGTACCGTCACCAGTGTAGATGAAGAGTTCGAATCAACAAAAGTGTCGTTTCGAGCGCTTGGAAAGCGTTCCAAACCACAGGTACAGCTGTTAGAAAGGTTGGTGGTGGCCGCCCGAGGACAACAACCGCAGGGATGACCGATATATCATCCTGCAAGCGAAAAGAGGCCAACGGCAGTCAGCAAGCGTCATTGCTCAGCAACGGGGCGACAAGTGTCGCGGTTTACTGCGGCCAGACGCCTTCACAAAGGAGGCCTATTCGCTCGCCGTCCTGAACGCTGCCTCCCGTTGAAAGTTGACCACCAACGCCACCGTTTACAGTGATGCAGAGAGTACAAAAAACTGGACAACTGATCAATGGAGTCGTGTCCTCTTTACGGATGAGAGTCGGTTCAGTACCAGAAGCGATTCTCAACGCGTTTTGATTAGAAGAGAGATCGGGACACGGTTCTATACCATTAACATCAAGGAAAGACACCATTACGGTGGTCCTGGAGTTCTTGTCTGGGGAGGCATTATGCTGAACGGGCGAACTGAGCTCCACATTTTCGATAGAGGGTCTGTAAGCGGGGATCGCTATTGTGAGGAGGTACTTCTTCCCCATGTGCGTCTGTTCCGAGGTGCCATTGGCCCAGACTTCATTTTTATGGTTGACAATGCACGGCCACATCGGACTCTTGCTGTTGAGGAGCTGCTGGAAAGTGAAGATATCACTCGAATGGATTGGCCAGCGTACTCCCAGATTTAAATCCCATCGAACATGTGTGGGATGCTTTGGGAAATGTATTGCAGCACGCTTACGTCATCCGGAGAACACCCAACTCAAACAGATGCTGATTGAAGAATGGGTACTCCTACCGCAAGAAATGTTGCACCAGCTGGTTCTGAGTATGCGGAGACGGTGCGAAGCAACCATTGCAGTGAGGGGAGGGCATATACCATATTAAGGAACATCTGCTTGTTGTTCTTCCTGTTGGATAGACCATCACGATACTAGGTGTTGAATAAAGCTTGTTTTTGTTTGATTCCATACCGTATGCATTGTATTCCTTTTTCAGCGCCGATGCTTTCGTAATCCTTTACGTACATAATACTCCTCTCATTTCTGAATTTCATGTCTCTCAGATGATTTTTCGTGAAGTTATGGCAATAAACCCACCTTTGCTTAAGTTTGGCACACCAGTGTATCTCCATTATATGTCCAGGGATCGCCAACCTTGCATAATAGTATACTTTTTGTTTTTATGTCTCCCTAAAGGGCGAAAAATAATTAGACTTTCAATATAAAGTTGTATTGTACAATCAAGAAGTGATAAAAAATATGTGAATCATCCAAGGAGGCGGGCCAAATATATTCAATTACAGTTCAGAGCGATACTGCCCACGCGCAGGATTCGTAGCCTAATATTCGTATCTGCGAAAACAAGATTGTAGTTGTGAAGAAAATGCGTAATACTTCGATATTTTTTAAATTGAGGAGTTTGTTATTCACATTGTATCTGCGTATCATAATTGTATTTACATATCACCATGATTTTATAAATGAAAATGAAAAGAAGAAAAAGAATAACCAATTCAAATCTGATTAAGTTCATAGTAAATTTTCTTAAAATGTTTAACCCACAAACCTATCCACATTCAGAAGAGTTCGGCACAGTTATCGAAGATGTTGATTACTTTAATGTCAATAGTGAAAAGGAACTGTCTCTTGAACAAAAATTAGAATTAGCGATAACTAAAAAAAATTTCAAAAACCAAAATACCATACAGAAATCAGGGTATATCCAAAACCATCCGACGAGAGATTTACAGGTAAATACGTGGAAAAAGTATATCGCGTATTGCTAACAATACCACCAACTAGCGTTGATGCCCAAAAGAGCGTTTTTGACAGCTGGTAATTTTTGCACAAAATTACTTTCAGGCCAAATGACAGTACAATTGATGCATTATATTTTTTAAGATCATTTCTAAAATTTGTAATAGTACCACAAACTGAATAATGGTATTTAGACCTTTTTCATGATTTAAATAAATAAAATGTTCCTTTACTTTTTTTGGTGGTTCTTTATATACTGTTATAATTTTAAAATTACAAGCTAATATTTTTGATATTTACGTTCTCTAGTAAAACTTGCAAATAAAACAAAGAATTACCTGTATTATCTTTCTTTTCATAAAACTTCTACTATCAGTATTAAAACCGGTATCTCGGTATTAAGATCTGAAAAATACCGAATACACACCGGCGGTGACGCACACAAAGGGAGTCTTGCGGGTCCGGACCCCCCAAAGCCCTTGATTTTTTTCCAATTGATTATAATTCTAAGCATATAGTACGTAAAATTTAATTAATTACTTGTTATTAATGATTAATTTTATTAATTAATGCTTAATTTTATTAATTAATACTAATTATTTATTCAAAAAATTAGTTTTTTCTGTGTTTTGTTCCCGAAAATCGATAAAATCAAAAGGGCATGATACAAGAATGGTGAATTTTTTACCTCGCCCCCCCTTGAAAAATTCCTGTGTGCGCCACTGCACAATGATACTGAACTGTTGGTCCGATATTGCAATCCCTAGTCATAATATACAATTACATGAAATAATATTAAAAAGTCTTAAAATTTAACCCTACTGTACAATAGTCCTGCAATTATTTAGTTATTACAATTATTTTTATATCGTGGTGTGTCGAAATTACATCGCTCGACGTTTAAGGATAATCGAAATCCCGAACGTTCTAGTGTTAATTGATATTCTGATGACTTAACCAAGTTATTTTTGCTTGTTTAGGAGCAAGTGAATATTTTAAGAATTTTTTCAAATACCATTCCAAAATACGGCCCAAAGGGGATGTGAAATTTTGGAAAATTGCTTTAACATAATTATTATGGATAAAAATTTAATAATGGATTCACAATTTCAGTTTTTGTTTCACATTTTTTGTTAATTCAAAAAATACAAATCATTCAATTAAGCTTCAATAACAGGATGCTTTATAATTATGGTAAAAAGAAATGACAAATTCTTAGAAAATAAATAAGGTATTAAATCAGAAGAAAATTAGTTCACACTGTACAAAATACTTTAAAAGATATTTGGATAAAAGCTTCACTGATATTTTTGTAAGATTTTTACCAAGAAACGTATTTTTACGGGTAATTTTAGGTGTTTTCAAATATTTTAATGAACTGATAGAAAATGGCTAATTAATAGCTTGATTTATTGATGGGCTAATTAAGATATGTTATTTTTTTCATCGACTTACATTTCATTTTCATGATTTGATATCGTGATCTATTTGATTTTTTTAAATATTTTCACATGTGTCGTATTGTTAATAGTTTGAGTACTACATCAATGCCTACATAATACTGCGTTGGAATATTTTTTTTAAGTGAAGTACACATACTTGATAAGGAAAAGGAGAAATAAGCATTTAAAATAAGAAACTTTTGCATTTTACAATTGAATATAATGAGGAATTCTTATGTATTATATGTTGAAATTTTACAGAGATTTTATAAGTTTTTTTACATAGATAAACAATTTCATAGATGCTTTTTTTTTTAACTTTTATTTGACTTATTCTTTTTGTATTTATTTAATTTTTTGACATGGTTTGCATTCTTAACCAAATACTGCATAAAAATAATAAAAATGACAAATAAATATTCATCACAAAATGCTTATATAGCTTTGATTACTTTAAGTTTTTTAATTTCTTATATTAAAATATTAAAATTATATTATTATATATTATTTTTAAAATCAAAGTATTTTTTAATTTTTTTATATTTTAATATCTTTTTCATTTCTATGTACTTTAAGAATCCCAAAATATTTCACTATTTTATAAGAAATATATTTTGCGATATACAGTTGGACCTCTATACAAAGAAATCACTAAATTCCCCCCAAAAAATTCCTTACATGGAAAATTCGTTATATAGAGGTTCATCTTTCAATGTACTTCATAAACCACATGAAACAAATTTTAAATTCATGAACTCTATTTATTGAAAAAAGGTAATTATTCACACCTTTTTGTAAATTAATATCCATTTATTCTGTATATATTTTTCCTCCCGTTGGTGTGGTGTGGTAGTTAGGAGAGGGGGTACCAGCTCAGGTGTCGTCCACGTCACTTGACCATGGTTCAAAATTACATGGTCCGTCGCCAAAAGCCCCCGTGTAGCTGAGTAGTGCGCCGTTAATACTCAATCAATCAATCTATATATCTTACCAATCAAAAGAAAAAAGTAAAAACTGCGGGGAAAACAAGAAAAAGAATGTCGAAGAATACATTTTATTTTCAGCATGAATAAAATAATTTTATATTAAAATTAGCGAATTTTATAAGGATATTTTCTAATTTAAAGTACACAAGTAATTTTAAACATACATTACTTTATAACTAAAAATTCTAAACACTCATTACCACATGGGTCCTTAAATTTAACTATTCATAAATTTTGTTTGAAAAATGCTTTGTTTCATTCTGCAATTCACATCTTTGCAATGCACCAAAATCCCCTTAGACGTATTTTTCAATTTTTCTTGAATTTTTCTAGCCATCCATTACTACCTAGAAGTTGGTCGTATTCCAATGCCTTCGCCAATTGAAGAGCTTTCTCTAATACGAAAGGTCTAGAGATCGGAACATTTTTATCTCGCATTTGTGTATCCACTTCAAAATTTCGTCGACATCTTCATAGACACATATTCTTAAACGTTTTGAACATGAATTCGATTAATCATAATTTTGTAGCTTATATCGATTTCTTATCATTTTTGATAAGCTGTTTTCAGGAATATCAAATTTTAAAAGTGATATCCTTTTTCTTGACGCCTTCATCCACTTCTTGGAGAATTAAATTTTTTTGTTTGATGCTCAAGCACACTTACGTTTTGACATTTTCGAGCTACAAGAAACGTAGTTACCAGTACGATTGATTAACGCTAAAAATGTACGGAAGACAAGTTCAAGGACACGGGGACACGACACAGTTCTACTGTGGGTGTAAGGAATATCGAAGATGTTTCTAGTGAACTGGACAATTAGGGTTAGTATTGAACTACTTGGATGAAACTTCCAGAATATATACTGCTGTCGGCAAATTAGTTCAACCAGTAGGCAATAAAAACCAGTTCAAAATTTATCACTACCATAAAAAGCGTGTTAAAAGTAAGAATAATTCGAAATGTCTAGAAATACCCCAAAATAGCGAGAAAGAAAAAAAATTGAATCACAAGAAAAAAGTTCGGTATATAATAAATGAACTTCGTTATAGAGAGGCTATTTTACGAAGAAAATCGTGAAATGTTCTTGGTTTCAGGGAAAAGTTCACTATATAGAAAAATTCTTATTATAGAGGTTCGTGATATAGAGGTTCGATTGTATTATGATACTATATATTACTATTAATATTGAAAAATGATGACAACATTCGTTTGGTCACTGTCCTAATCTGGCTCATTGTGTTCTTCGCGGCTACCGATTAAACGTGGTTTGGGACCCCATGTTCTACTGTGATTTATCGTCCCCATGCTGTCTACAAACACCCCTCTGAATTTGTCTGTTGATCTTGGAAACACCCTATATAAAAAGAAAGAGAAAAAAGTGTATTTATAAATAGAGAGAAATAACACATATTTGAAAAAAGAGTCGTTGGAAAACTCTTTGATGGCGTAAGCTTGTTCTGCATAATACTCGATCTAGTCCCATTTAAAGTAAAATCCTTCCTTGATCAAAACATTATTGTTCAATTTATGTAGAGTTGCTAAGGAACACACTTGGTCAATAAAATTAAATTTTTCAATATATGAACATATAAATTGATCTTTTGAACTTTTTTAAAATCTTTTCACAATAATATTTACTAAAGATTGCTGCAAAAATGTTGTTCTAAAATAATACTGCTTTAAGGTATCCGACTACGTTCGAACCGTGATTTTGCAAAAGCGCATAAATGGATAATTTTCATGATATTTAGCGTCACTTAGATTAGAATATATACATAAATAGTTTTAAGGACGTTTCGAAAAATTTATTTAAATACAATATTTTAACAAAAATTAACTTAGAATGATCTTTTTTTTTCCAAATGTTTTCCTTTTGTGAAAAAGGCTTCTATTAGAATAATATTTTGCCTGCATGTAGCTCAGACCTCTGTTCAGAGGCTCAACTACAATTTTTGAAATATATAACTTAGAAGTGGGTTTATATTCATATTTTACGACAACAGAGGGGAGCAATTTTAAGAAGAAAAAAACGTGAATAATTATTCCAATCGGTGGTAACTCTGAAAATGTGAATTTTTCAACAATTCTAGTTGAGCCTCTTTAGAGAGGTCTGAGCTTTATACAGCAAAATATTGTTATAATAGAACTATCTTCACAAAAGGAGAACATTTGGAAAAAAGATTATTCTAAGTTAATTTTTTGCCAAAATATTATATTTAAATAAATTTTTGTCAAAATGTCCTGAAAACTATTTTATGCATGTATTCTAATCTGAATGATACTAAATATTATGAAAAATTATTCATTTATGCGCTTTTTAAAAATCATGGTTCCGTACTTAATCGCTTACCTTAAGGTAATAAGATACCACTTAAACAGTTTTTTTTTTAAAAAGCGATAGTTACGCAAATTAGAATGTAAATTTAGGAAAAATGAATAAATTCTCAAATAAAATATTAGCATTTTAATATTCTTTTTTTTTATAAAGAGTACTTGAATTCGTAGAATATACCGAAAATCTATACACATTTGAAAAGTTCTGTGTTTTATTCCGTTATGTAGTAAAAGGACTATTTATACACACAATCTAATTTTCAAGGAATTACAGGATAAATTTATTACAATGAAACCATTTTATGTGCAAACTGAAACGAAGCATGCAGCTCTGCATAGCACGACTCTTAGCATTTATGCTATCGATATTTATGGTTGAAAGTTCGAAACAAGCTCAAAATGGCATGTGATGAATTGGTTTCACTTTCGGATGTTAATAATTTAACACAAACTCTGAGGCTATAAATGTGTTATAAGACTCACTTTTTTTAGGGTAAAACGATACCACATAAACTTTTTTTAAAAAAAAAAAAGAGTAAATTGCGCAGATTAGAGAGTTAATTTACGAAAATGAGAAAGTTCCCGACAAGTAAAATAACAGCTTTTTAAATTTCTTTTCTTGATGCATTACTTCAATTCGTAGAATATACCGGAACACTACACATGTGAACAGTTCCGTATTTTATTGCGTTATGTAGTAGGAGCTATTTGTACACACAATGTAATTCTGAAACAAACACGGGAGAGATTTATTACAATGTAACTATTTTATGTATAAAATGAGAAGAAACATGCAGCTCTGCGTAGCATGACGCTTGACATTGGGGTATCGATAGACACGGCTTAAAGTGCGAAACAAGCTCAAAATGGCCTGTGATGAATTGGTTCAATCTTATGATGTGTTAATGCTATCTTTGGTAAACTCGGGTGTCACGACCCCGGGGTACCTAGTGATTTCTCTCTATTTTCGACCTTCTTTCTTGTGTCATGACATTTCTCCTTTCCTTCTTTTCCCGTCCAGACCACAGACCTATATTAAAAATGAACATCGTTCAAATTTAGTTTTTTCTACTGAAAAAACTTGCTATTTTATTAACATATTTTGGTTTATATTTTTGTATTGCGTTAATTTAGTTTCTTTTTCGTATATTTCTTTAAATCTTTTTGATTTTTGTTGCTTTGTTTGTGTTCGACTAACACCGTTGGTTTTCCGACACGCACTTTTGCTGTGTGCGGGTTCCCGTAAGGAGGAAAATGGTGTCCTGGGAATAATACCTTTGGCCCACGCTTTGCTGTAGACGGGAGGCGGGAGTGAGCCCACTCCTGTCAATCGGCTGGTGGTACCTCTCTTCGGTCTCCCCGAAGAGACACTGCTGTAGGTTAGTGCTGCAGACAAGGGGTGTCGGGTTTACCCGTTGGATCCTTGCCCTGTTGTTGTAGCACTATGTTCTGGGTGTACTCCAGGTAAGCGCCGTGCCTGGTTTTGCCAGATGACCGGCACACTGCCTCCCTTGTTGGACTCCGTGGTGCGTGGAGGCACGCCAGGATGAAGTTTTTTACGAATATTTATGTATCCAATGCTGCTGTGCCCGGGTAAAGGCCTCGTATTACCCACTCTCAACGTTGACAAAATTTCGACTAATACAAGATTTTAATTGATATCGTTAAATAAGAATGAAGTGTCCACTACATCACCTTTTGCTATACATAAAACTCTCATAGGCATAGGTGGTGAACAAAAATCAGTTAAAAAGTTACGATCCGGTGATCTTCTTATTAAAACTTGTTCTGCAGTTCAAACTAAATCATTTCTACTTACCAAATCTTTCCTCGACTCTCCCGCAAATATACCTCCACATAAATCACTGAAATCGTCTCGCGGTGTTATTTCTGAACCTGACCTTTTGACCACCTCTGAAGCGGAAATCCTTGAGGGATTCTCCAATCAGGGTGTCATTCAGGTCAGAAGAATAACAATAAAAAGGGATACAGCTATTATACCGACTAAACGCTTAATTTTTTATCTTTTAGCAGCCCCACACTACTCCGAACAATGAAAGCTGGTTATTTAAACTGTAAAATCCGTCCATACATTCCGAATCCTCTGCTCTGTTTCAAGTGCCAGAGGTTCGGACACTCTCAAACTGCTTGCAGAGGACAATTGACGTGCTCTAGATAGGCATCTGTTGAACATGCGTCCTCAGATTGCAGTCTGGAGCTGAAATGCGTCAATTGTTCACAGCCACACTCCGCCGATTCTAAACTTTGTCCAAAATGGAAAACAGAAAAAGAGATTCTCAAACACTTAAAACAAACAAAAACATATCATATTTAGAAGCCCGAAAATTAATAGGCCCACAACCGTCTCAAACTTATGCTCAGGCTGCCAAATCCATAACTGTAAATAATTATACACAAACAGATGAAGATATAACAAAAATAAATGCCCATCTTTACAATTACTTCCACCTCTATCATCTGTACCTCAGCCAATTGCATTTCCTTCAGTTTCCACATCTTCGTCTACCACTCAGACAAACATCTTGCCCTCCGCATCTCTTCAATAAAACCAACCACACAAATTGAATCTCGGTTACCTGAACCCATTTCTTCTGCTGCTGCCCCTGACAATAGCCTGAATACCTCTGCCTCATCTTTATCAGCTGATATGTGCCCTTTTCCTACAATTTCTAGTAAATTTGCCGCACTTCAATCACAATTTCCTTATCAGAGTTGGCAACTACTACACACAATAGCGAACTTTCCCACAGAATGCTAAACAGAATTCAAAAAATAGAAGAAAACGCACAAAAAGCAGAAAATAGAAATAAAAATGGATAAACATAAGCCCAGAAAGTCAGGACCAACAGAATTAACAACCGATGACGAGGACATGATTATGTATGATGTGCAGGCGGAGGAACTAGAACCAAATCCTAATAATAAATTTGCCATGAAAGAATGTTTCATAAACAATCCTAACGAATATATGCGTGCATTAACTCCACCCGGTTCAGGAAAGGTAGAAATTAATTTTTTATACCATGTATTGCGTAACGTTGTTTTTTAAACTCACATGCTCCATTCGTCTTTTCAATTTTTTTTTTTTATTTTAAGATATGGTCTGACTTGGTGGGGGAAATCCCCACCACATTTTGTCTGTTTTTTTCTACCTGAAATTAGTTTTATACGTTATTTGAAATTTTATCTTTTAAAACTGTGTTGCCAATGTTTTTAAATATTTTATCTAATGTTTTAATGTTTTAACAAAAATTTGGCGCAGTTTAGCCAGATTTGGCTCTGGCGCCAAAACCCCCAACATTCACTCACTCACACTATGATGTTAATGAGATTTAAAAGAAACTCGAGGCTAAAAAAAATGTGTTACAAGACTAACTTCCTTAAGATAAAACGACAAAACATTAAATTTTAAAAAAGAAAAGAAAAATTGCGCAGATTAGAAAGTAAATTTTTAGGAAATATGAATTCATTCTCGTCAAAGAAAATAACAGCATTTTAAATTTATTTTCTTGATACAGTAATTGAACTCGTAGAATATACTGGAACAATATCACGTGAAAAGTTACGTATTTTAATGCATTATGTAGTAGGGGCAGTGGCGCACACAAGGGGGGGGGTCCTGGGAATCCGGACCCCCCAAAGCTTTTTTTTTTTCTGATTGATTATAAGTCTAAGTACATAGTACGTAAAATTAAATTAATCATTTGTTATTAATGATTAATTTTATTAAAATTAATGCTAATTATTTATTCAATAATTAGTTTTTTACTGTGTTTTGTTCACGAACGAAAATCGACAAAATCAAAAGGAGCATGACACAAGAAAGGTGAACTTTCGACCCCGCATGCCCACCCCCCTTGAAAAATTCCTGTGTGCGCCACTGAGTAGGGGCAATTTATAAACACAATGTAATTCTCAAGCAATCAAAAGGAGAAATTTATTACAATGTAACCCTTTTATGCATTAACGTAAACGAAGCACACAGCTCTGCGTAGCATGACGCTTAGCATATGTGCTATAGATAGGCACGGTTCAAATTTCCGAAACTCTCTCAAAATGATCTGTGAGGAATTGGTTTAATCTAATGATGTTAATGATCTAAAAGAAATTCTGAGTTATAAATATGTCACAACACTTACTTTCTTAATGTAAAATGACACAGCAAATAAAGTTTTCAAAAAAGAAAAGAGAAAACTCAACAGATTATAAACTAAATTTAGGAAAAATGAATAAATTCGCGTGAAGTATAATATTAGCAATTTAAATTTCTTTTCTTAATACAGTACTTGTATTCGTACAATATATCGGAACACTACACATGTAAAAAGTTTCGTATTTTATATCGTTATGAAGTAGGGGCTCTTTATACACACAAGCTTATTCCCAAGCAATCACGGGAGTAATTTCTTACAATGTAACCATTTTATGTATAAACTGAAATGAAACACACAATTCTACGTAGCATGACGCGTAGAGTTCGTGCTACCGTTAGAACGGTTCAAAGTTTGAAACTAGATCAAAATGGCCGGTCATGAATTGGTTTCACCTTCTGCTGTTAATGATTTAACAGAAACTCTGAGGCTAGAACAGTATGACAAGTCTCACTTTCTTAATGTAAAACGATAGCACATAACTTTTTAAAAAATATAACAGAAATTTCCTTACAATTAGAATGCTAATTTAGGAAATACACTGCTGGACAATTGCTAAGGACAGATACCACTATCATCCATAGCAACCACAAAATGAAAGGAAGCAAAATATGGAAAATTAGAATAAGTGCGGGATATTAGTAAGAAGAAGTATGAGTATGCAAATTTTTTTTTTCCACGTCTCATCACGTGATAGCGTTCATAAGAGCTTTAAAGGTTTTGACGCGTGTGGACAGTTGTTGTTTCAAGTCAAAGTTTTACAGGAAAGATTTAATAGACGAACTTAACATTTTTGGCATGTCTTCCCGACATCACCTAGATGATTTTATGCGTGGCCGAATTATTGGAAAGATCGAAGAAGGGCGAAAAATAACAAATGTTGCCAGGGAGTTCGACATCGCTCACAGCGTTGTTTCACGGCTGTGGAAGTCATTTAAAACTACTGGAATGTGTAGTAGACGGCACGGGGAAGGTCGTGTTAGAAGTACGACCCCCTGCAGAAGACAGATATATCGTCCTATCAGCAAAAGGAACAGGCGCACCACAGCTCAGCAGGTGGCAAATCAGTTTCTTGCTGCCTCAGGAAAGCAGTTCTCCCGAAAAACTGTTGCCAGACGTTTGAGGAGGAGGAGGACTATACGCACGCAGACCTGTTGTGTGTGTCCCATTGACCAGACAGCACCGTACTGCCCGTTTTCAATGGTGTCGTAAGCATTACAATTGGACTGAACAGGACTGGGCATGCGTACTTTTCTCAGATGAGAGAAGGTTCGGTCTGTCATCGGATTGTAGACGCCAACTGATCTGGCGCGAGAGTGGTACTGCTTATCGTCCAGAAAATATCCAGGAAAAGAACCGATATCCGACATGCAGTATCATGGTGTGGGCCGGCATCATGATCATTGGCCTCACGCGCCTACATGTGGTTGCGAATGGGACTATGACGGGCCAACGATACATTGATGAAGTTCTACTTCCTCATGTTCGTCTTTTCCGTGGTGCTGTCGGTGATAAATTTGTTTTTATGGACGACAACGCAGCATGTCATCGAACACTTGCTGTTCAGGATTGTCTAGGACAGCGAGGGTGTTCAACGTCTCATATGGCCAGCACGCTCTCCAGATCTAAACCCCATTGAAAATGTGTGGATGCTTTGGGGAGGCAAGTTTGCTGGTCGAAACTATCCTCCTACAAACAAGAACACCCTCATCCGTGCACTCACAGAGGAATGGGATAAATTGCCTCAACAGCTGCTGGATAATGTTGTGCAAAGTATGGTACGACGTGTGGAATGTTGCATCACACTCCACGGTGGACATATCCCGTACTGATATACCTTTCTTTAAGGTGCCTGCTGACTTTTTAGATGCATTGTTCCATTTCTCCGTACGCAGATCAAATGAACAATTTTTTTTTTTCTTTCAGATGTTTCACAGCTTTTGTACCTTCCAGGACAATAAATATTCTTTATTTTAATGTCTGAACAGTGTGGCAACTATATTTTATCCTACTAGGCCTCATGTCTCGCTTAATGTTATGCTACATAGCAATTTGTGATCCGTCCTTAGCAATTGTCCAGCAGTGTATGAATAAATTTTCGTCAAGTAAAATAGGAGTATTTTAAATATCTTTTCTTGATACAGTAGTTAAACTCGTAGAATATACCGGAACACTATATGTGAAAAGTTCCGTATTTTATTGCGTAATGTAGTAGAGGCTATTTATACACACACTCTAGATCTCAGGCAATGATGGGAGAAATGTATTACAACGTAGCCATTTTATGTATAAACCAGCGTTCCTCAAACTGTTGGGCGCGCCTCCCTGGGGGCGCGATAACTCCTCGGGGGTGCAAGCATATCGAAAATAAAAGATTTAAAAAATAATTAATTTACTGGAATGAATTAAACAAAAATGCTTTCAGACATAATAAAAAATGCACTTTTACTCTGATATAATGTATATATATATCATGTGGTGATATTACGTGATCAAAAATAAAGTATTAAAAATTAAAAAATAAAGTAAGTAAAATATTAGAATTTTAAATTTCTTTTTTCTTAAAACAGTACTTGTACTCGTAAAATATACCGGAGCGCTTTACATGTGAAAAGTTCCGTATTTTATTGCGTAAAGTAGTAGGGGCTATTTATACACACAAGCTAGATCTCAAGCAATCACGGGATAAATTTATTACAATGTAACCATTTTATGTATAAACTGAAGCAAAAATAACAGCTCTACGTAGGATTACGCTTAGCATTTGTGTTATCGATAAGCACAATTCAAAGTTTGAAACTAGGTCAAAATGGCCTGTGATAACTTGGTTTAATATTCTGATGTTAATGATTTAATTGAAACTTTGAAGCTAGAAATGTGTTACATGACTGAATTTCTTAAAGTAAAACGATACCACATTATCTTTTTTAAAAAAAGAGAACAGAAAAATTACTTAAATTAGGATGTAAATATAGGAAGATTGATTGATTGAATATTAACGTCGCACTGTTCAGCTGCACGAGGGCTTTTGACGACGGACCACGTAATTTTGAACAATGGTCAAGTGACGTGGACGACACCTGAGCTGGCACCCCTCTCTTCTAACTACTACACCACACCAACGGGAGGACGTTTCAGCTCTCGACAGATTTAACGTGCATGGCTGCCCTACACGGCGGGTCTTTAGTGGTACTGGGCTCGAACTCGTGACAAGGCAAGCCACAATCCGATACCTGTACCTTTCGGCTACTGCGGCCAAATTTAGTAATAAGAAATTATTTATAAAATACCTTTTTCAGTACTGATACATTAAACGTATACTGGCTGAAACACCGACTCTTCGAACGAGTTCATTTTTAAAAACTAAAACATTATTCTTGATATAATAGCTGAACTCTAAGGAGAGTAAAACTGCGTGCACGACATTGTATACAAAAGTATAAAAATGATTTTTTTTTAGATAAATGCTATAATTGTAAATAACTGTATAAAAGAACTGTAATTTTAAACCTCACAGAATTAGCATTTAGAATTAATGTTAAATAATGAAAAAGAATATAAAATTCCTATGAAGAATAATTGTGTTACTTTTTAACATTTAAAGCGAGAAGACTTCAAAATGTTTTAACCCGGGAGCAGGCGCGTACTCGATACTAACATTAATGGTAGTGTGGGGGGACTCAGTCACCCCAATCATTTGTTTAGAATTATTTTTACTGTACACGATACAAATCGGAATTCTACTGAATATTTTAATTTATAGAAAATATACTTACCTTCTTTCAAGGACTATTCAATTCTTTTTGATGATTTGAGAAAAAATCCAATAAAACTGAACTAAAATGATTCAAAAGTACAAGACCATAATAAAGGACGCAAATCAGACACTTTTCACTAATATTACAGAAATGTTATATCAATCAATTCTTTTCCAAATATCGTAAAACTCTATTATTTACAATTTCCCTAAGCGAAAAGCAAACGCATAAAAGATGGGACGGAGAGAGAGAGAGAAATAATATTGAATAACCATACCATAAGATTGAAGGTCAATCAAATGATAAACGTAATATGCAACCTGGCTGAAAAGTGAATCATGTCTTCCTTTTCTTTTTCTACAACTAATGTACAGTATTTCAATAATAATTACAGTGATGAATTGTTTATCTTCTTAGAATTTTCTCAGGGTCTGGGTTTCGTTTTTCTTTTAACGAGTAATATTTTATGTTAAAACGTAATAAAAAAAAAATCTCATTGAGGAAATACAGCAAATAAAAACAAAAAATTTTTTTTTTCCTTTAATTTGGTTTTGGGATCAAAGATAGCTATTTGATGACGGAAAAAGCCAGATAATAAACATAAATTATGTCAGTGTTTTTGTGTGTATTTTTTTATTATGGAAGAAAGCATTTTGTTTTACTTCTCTTTCCGGTTATTTATTTTAAAAAAAAAATCTTTAATTTTCGATATGCTCGTGCCCCCTTGTAGGGTCATCGCACCCCCAGGGGGCGCAAACACATTTTGAGAAACACTGGTCTAAGGTGTTTCGTTACATATCATTTGCTTAGCTGCTCATAAAAAAAAAATTTCATTAGATTTTTGAAACTTATGCAGAGCAGATACCTTAAAATAATGACTCAGAAAAGGTCTATGCCTTGATAAAATTACTAATTTGTTGCGAGAGTTTTCTGAGAAGGGATCGAATTGTGGTGAGTTCTCTTTTGTTCTAATTTAGATTTCGATGAAGATATAACATTCAGTGAAAATGTGACTGCGAAGATTCTGAAGAGAGTGTAGATGAAATTCATAATATCCCAGTAAATCCTGATATATATGTTACTAGGAATGGTACAGTATGTGGATACCGCAGAATAATAATGCTCCTAACAGATTTGCGACTTGAAATGTTTTTGTGATAAAGCGGTGGTCCAACAAACTTTGTGAAACATAATGTCAACGGCAGTTATTTATAATATTAAGGATATAATTAGGTATTGCAATACCGGTATACCGGGATACCGAATACCGGTATTTTGAGACACTTGTACAATTTTGGAATACCGGTATTCACAAGCGTAAATACCAGTTTTTCGGTATTTACTACAATTTTTAAATTACACTGGTGTGCAAAACTTAAGCAACAATGTAAAAATTTAGCAGAGATAGCCATGAAATTGCAGAAAAGGAGGTCTGGAGATCAGTACAGTGAATAAGTAAGTCAGTAGAAACGTCATACGTATGCAAATTTCAGGAACCAAACGTCAGAAGCGACGTGAGCGTACGCAAAACGCGTGATGTCAACAAATTCGTTGCAAGTGCCAGTGAGTCAGTTCGTGAAATATGGCTAGAAGAAATCACCTGGATGACTTCACACGTGGAAGAATGATCGGAAAGCTGGAGGAAGGGCGTACCGTCACCAGTGTAGATGAAGAGTTCGGAATCAACAAAAGTGTCGTTTCGAGCGCTTGAAAGCGTTCCAAACCACAGGTACAGCTGTTAGAAAGGTTGGTGGTGGCCGCCCGAGGACAACAACTGCAGGGGATGACCGATATATCATCCTGCAAGCGAAAAGAGGCCAACGGCAGTCAGCAAGCGTCATTGCTCAGCAACGGGGCGACAAGTGTCGCGGTTTACTGCGGCCAGACGCCTTCACAAAGGAGGCCTATTCGCTCGCCGTCCTGAACGCTGCCTCCCGTTGAAAGTTGACCACCAACGCCACCGTTTACAGTGATGCAGAGAGCACAAAACTGGACAACTGATCAATGGAGTCGTGTCCTCTTTACGGATGAGAGTCGGTTCAGTACCAGAAGCGATTCTCAACGCGTTTTGATTAGAAGAGAGATCGGGACACGGTTCTATACCATTAACATCAAGGAAAGACACCATTACGGTGGTCCTGGAGTTCTTGTCTGGGGAGGCATTATGCTGAACGGGCGAACTGAGCTCCACATTTTCGATAGAGGGTCTGTAAGCGGGGATCGCTATTGTGAGGAGGTACTTCTTCCCCATGTGCGTCTGTTCCGAGGTGCCATTGGCCCAGACTTCATTTTATGGTTGACAATGCACGGCCACATCGGACTCTTGCTGTTGAGGAGCTGCTGGAAAGTGAAGATATCACTCGAATGGATTGGCCAGCGTACTCCCCAGATTTAAATCCCATCGAACATGTGTGGGATGCTTTGGGAAATGTATTGCAGCACGCTTACGTCATCCGGAGAACACCCAACTCAAACAGATGCTGATTGAAGAATGGGTACTCCTACCGCAAGAAATGTTGCACCAGCTGGTTCTGAGTATGCGGAGACGGTGCGAAGCAACCATTGCAGTGAGGGGAGGGCATATACCATATTAAGGAACATCTGCTTGTTGTTCTTCCTGTTGGATAGACCATCACGATACTAGGTGTTGAATAAAGCTTGTTTTTTTGTTTGATTCCATACCGTATGCATTGTATTCCTTTTTCAGCGCCGATGCTTTCGTAATCCTTTACGTACATAATACTCCTCTCATTTCTGAATTTCATGTCTCTCAGATGATTTTTCGTGAAGTTATGGCAATAAACCCACCTTTTGCTTAAGTTTGGCACACCAGTGTATCTCCATTATATGTCCAGGGATCGCCAACCTAGCATAATAGTATACTTTTTGTTTTTATGTCTCCCTAAAGGGCGAAAATAATTAGACTTTCAATATAAAGTTGTATTGTACAATCAAGAAGTGATAAAATATGTGAATCATCCAAGGAGGCGGGCCAAATATATTCAATTACAGTTCAGAGCGATACTGCCCACGCGCAGGATTCGTAGCCTAATATTCGTATCTGCGAAAACAAGATTGTAGTTGTGAAGAAAATGCGTAATACTTCGATATTTCTTTAATTGAGGAGTTTGTTATTCACATTGTATCTGCGTATCATAATTGTATTTACATATCACCATGATTTTATAAATGAAAATGAAAAAGAAGAAAAAAGAATAACCAATTCAAATCTGATCAAGTTCATAGTAAATTTTCTTAAAATGTTTAACCCACAAACCTATCCACATTCAGAAGAGTTCGGTACAGTTATCGAAGATGTTGATTACTTTAATGTCAATAGTGAAAAGGAACTGTCTCTTGAACAAAAATTAGAATTAGCGATAACTAAAAAAATTTCAAAACCAAAATACCATACAGAAATCAGGTATATCCAAAACCATCCGACGAGAGATTTACAGGTAAATACGTGGAAAAAGTATATCGCGTATTGCTAACAATACCACCAACTAGCGTTGATGCCCAAAAGAGCGTTTTTGACAGCTGGTAATTTTTGCACAAAATTACTTTCCAGGCCAAATGACAGTACAATTGATGCATTATATTTTTTTAAGATCATTTCTAAAATTTGTAATAGTACCACAAACTGAATAATGGTATTTAGACCTTTTCATGATTTAAATAAATAAAATGTTCCTTTACTTTTTTGGTGGTTCTTTATATACTGTTATAATTTTAAAAATTACAAGCTAATATTTTTGATATTTACGTTCTCTAGTAAAACTTGCAAATAAAACAAAGAATTACCTGTATTATCTTTCTTTTCATAAAACTTCTACTATCAGTATTAAAACCGGTATCTCGGTATTAAGATCTGAAAAAAATACCGAATACACACCGGCGGTGACGCACACAAAGGGGAGTCTTGCGGGTCCGGACCCCCCCAAAGCCCTTGATTTTTTTTTCCAATTGATTATAATTCTAAGCATATAGTACGTAAAATTTAATTAATTACTTGTTATTAATGATTAATTTTATTAATTAATGCTTAATTTTATTAATTAATACTAATTATTTATTCAAAAATTAGTTTTTTCTGTGTTTTGTTCCCGAAAATCGATAAAATCAAAAGGAGCATGATACAAGAATGGTGAATTTTTTACCTCGCCCCCTTGAAAATTCCTGTGTGCGCCACTGCACAATGATACTGAACTGTTGGTCCGATATTGCAATCCCTAGTCATAATATACAATTACATGAAATAATATTAAAAGTCTTAAAATTTAACCCTACTGTACAATAGTCCTGCAATTATTTAGTTATTACAATTATTTTATATCGTGGTGTGTCGAAATTACATCGCTCGACGTTTAAGGATAATCGAAATCCCGAACGTTCTAGTGTTAATTGATATTCTGATGACTTAACCAAGTTATTTTTTGCTTGTTTAGGAGCAAGTGAATATTTTAAGAATTTTTTTTTCAAATACCATTCCAAAATACGGCCCAAAGGGGATGTGAAATTTTGGAAAATTGCTTTTAACATAATTATTATGGATAAAAATTTAATAATGGATTCACAATTTCAGTTTTTGTTTCACATTTTTTGTTAATTCAAAAAATACAAATCATTCAATTAAGCTTCAATAACAGGATGCTTTATAATTATGGTAAAAAAGAAATGACAAATTCTTAGAAAATAAATAAGGTATTAAATCAGAAGAAAATTAGTTCACACTGTACAAAAATACTTTAAAAGATATTTGGATAAAAGCTTCACTGATATTTTTGTAAGATTTTTACCAAGAAACGTATTTTTACGGGTAATTTTAGGTGTTTTCAAATATTTTAATGAACTGATAGAAAATGGCTAATTAATAGCTTGATTTATTGATGGGCTAATTAAGATATGTTATTTTTCATCGACTTACATTTCATTTTCATGATTTGATATCGTGATCTATTTGATTTTTTTAAATATTTTCACATGTGTCGTATTGTTAATAGTTTGAGTACTACATCAATGCCTACATAATACTGCGTTGGAATATTTTTTTTAAGTGAAGTACACATACTTGATAAGGAAAAGGAGAAATAAGCATTTAAAATAAGAAACTTTTGCATTTTACAATTGAATATAATGAGGAATTCTTATGTATTATATGTTGAAATTTTACAGAGATTTTATAAGTTTTTACATAGATAAACAATTTCATAGATGCTTTTTTTTAACTTTTATTTGACTTATTCTTTTGTATTTATTTAATTTTTGACATGGTTTGCATTCTTAACCAAATACTGCATAAAAATAATAAAAATGACAAATAAATATTCATCACAAAATGCTTATATAGCTTTGATTACTTTAAGTTTTTTAATTTCTTATATTAAAATATTAAAATTATATTATTATATATTATTTTTAAAATCAAAGTATTTTTAATTTTTTTATATTTTAATATCTTTTCATTTCTATGTACTTTAAGAATCCCAAAAATATTTCACTATTTTATAAGAAATATATTTTGCGATATACAGTTGGACCTCTATACAAAGAAATCACTAAATTCCCCAAAAAAAATTCCTTACATGGAAAATTCGTTATATAGAGGTTCATCTTTCAATATACTTCATAAACCACATGAAACAAATTTTAAATTCATGAACTCTATTTATTGAAAAAGGTAATTATTCACACCTTTTTGTAAATTAATATCCATTTATTCTGTATATATTTTTCCTCCCGTTGGTGTGGTGTGGTAGTTAGGAGAGGGGGTACCAGCTCAGGTGTCGTCCACGTCACTTGACCATGGTTCAAAATTACATGGTCCGTCGCCAAAAGCCCCCGTGTAGCTGAGTAGTGCGCCGTTAATACTCAATCAATCAATCTATATATCTTACCAATCAAAAGAAAAAGTAAAAACTGCGGGGAAAACAAGAAAAAGAATGTCGAAGAATACATTTTATTTTCAGCATGAATAAAATAATTTTATATTAAAATTAGCGAATTTTATAAGGATATTTTCTAATTTAAAGTACACAAGTAATTTTAAACATACATTACTTTATAACTAAAAATTCTAAACACTCATTACCACATGGGTCCTTAAATTTAACTATTCATAAATTTTGTTTGAAAAAATGCTTTGTTTCATTCTGCAATTCACATCTTTGCAATGCACCAAAAATCCCCTTAGACGTATTTTTCAATTTTTTCTTGAATTTTTCTAGCCATCCATTACTACCTAGAAGTTGGTCGTATTCCAATGCCTTCGCCAATTGAAGAGCTTTCTCTAATACGAAAAGTCTAGAGATCGGAACATTTTTATCTCGCATTGTGTGTATCCACTTCAAAATTTCGTCGACATCTTCATAGACACATATTCTTAAACGTTTTGAACATGAATTCGATTAATCATAATTTTGTAGCTTATATCGATTTCTTATCATTTTTGATAAGCTGTTTTCAGGAATATCAAATTTTAAAGTGATATCCTTTTTTTTCTTGACGCCTTCATCCACTTCTTGGAGAATTAAATTTTTTTTGTTTGATGCTCAAGCACACTTACGTTTTGACATTTTCGAGCTACAAGAAACGTAGTTACCAGTACGATTGATTAACGCTAAAAATGTACGGAAGACAAGTTCAAGGACACGGGGACACGACACAGTTCTACTGTGGGTGTAAGGGAATATCGAAGATGTTTCTAGTGAACTGGACAATTAGGGTTAGTATTGAACTACTTGGATGAAACTTCCAGAATTATACTGCTGTCGGCAAATTAGTTCAACCAGTAGGCAATAAAAACCAGTTCAAAATTTATCACTACCATAAAGCGTGTTAAAAGTAAGAATAATTCGAAATGTCTAGAAAATACCCCAAAATAGCGAGAAAGAAAAATTGAATCACAAGAAAAAAAAAAGTTCGGTATATAATAAATGAACTTCGTTATAGAGAGGCTATTTTACGAAGAAAATCGTGAAATGTTCTTGGTTTCAGGGAAAAGTTCACTATATAGAAAAATTCTTATTATAGAGGTTCGTGATATAGAGGTTCGATTGTATTATGATACTATATATTACTATTAATATTGAAAAATGATGACAACATTCGTTTGGTCACTGTCCTAATCTGGCTCATTGTGTTCTTCGCGGCTACCGATTAAACGTGGTCTGGGACCCCATGTTCTACTGTGATTTATCGTCCCCATGCTGTCTACAAACACTTCTCTGAATTTGTCTGTTGATCTTGGAAACACCCTATATAAAAGAAAGAGAAAAAGTGTATTTATAAATAGAGAGAAATAACACATATTTGAAAAAAGAGTCGTTGGAAAACTCTTTGATGGCGTAAGCTTGTTCTGCATAATACTCGATCTAGTCCCATTTAAGTAAAATCCTTCCTTGATCAAAACATTATTGTTCAATTTATGTAGAGTTGCTAAGGAACACACTTGGTCAATAAAATTAAATTTTTCAATATATGAACATATAAATTGATCTTTTGAACTTTTTTTAAAATCTTTTCACAATAATATTTACTAAAGATTGCTGCAAAAATGTTGTTCTAAAATAATACTGCTTTAAGGTATCCGACTACGTTCGGAACCGTGATTTTGCAAAAGCGCATAAATGGATAATTTTCATGATATTTAGCGTCACTTAGATTAGAATATATACATAAATAGTTTTAAGGACGTTTCGAAAAAAAAAATTTATTTAAATACAATATTTTAACAAAAAATTAACTTAGAATGATCTTTTTTTTTTCCAAATGTTTTCCTTTTGTGAAAAGGCTTCTATTAGAATAATATTTTGCCTGCATGTAGCTCAGACCTCTGTTCAGAGGCTCAACTACAATTTTTGAAATATATAACTTAGAAGTGGGTTTATATTCATATTTTACGACAACAGAGGGGAGCAATTTTAAGAAAAACGTGAATAATTATTCCAATCGGTGGTAACTCTGAAAATGTGAATTTTTCAACAATTCTAGTTGAGCCTCTTTAGAGAGGTCTGAGCTTTTATACAGCAAAATATTGTTATAATAGAACTATCTTCACAAAAGGAGAACATTTGGAAAAAGATTATTCTAAGTTAATTTTTTGCCAAAATATTATATTTAAATAAATTTTTTGTCAAAATGTCCTGAAAACTATTTTATGCATGTATTCTAATCTGAATGATACTAAATATTATGAAAATTATTCATTTATGCGCTTTTTAAAAATCATGGTTCCGTACTTAATCGCTTACCTTAAGGTAATAAGATACCACTTAAACAGTTTTTTTTAAAAAAGCGATAGTTACGCAAATTAGAATGTAAATTTAGGAAAAAATGAATAAATTCTCAAATAAAATATTAGCATTTTAATATTCTTTTTTTTTTATAAAGAGTACTTGAATTCGTAGAATATACCGAAAATCTATACACATTTGAAAAGTTCTGTGTTTTATTCCGTTATGTAGTAAGGACTATTTATACACACAATCTAATTTTCAAGGAATTACGGGATAAATTTATTACAATGAAACCATTTTATGTGCAAACTGAAACGAAGCATGCAGCTCTGCATAGCACGACTCTTAGCATTTATGCTATCGATATTTATGGTTGAAAGTTCGAAACAAGCTCAAAATGGCATGTGATGAATTGGTTTCACTTTCGGATGTTAATGATTTAACACAAACTCTGAGGCTATAAATGTGTTATAAGACTCACTTTTTTAGGGTAAAACGATACCACATAAACTTTTTTTTAAAAAAAAAGCGTAAATTGTGCAGATTAGAGAGTTAATTTACGAAAAATGAGAAAGTTCCCGCCAAGTAAAATAACAGCTTTTAAAATTTCTTTTCTTGATGCATTACTTCAATTCGTAGAATATACCGGAACACTACACATGTGAACAGTTCCGTATTTTATTGCGTTATGTAGTAGGAGCTATTTGTACACACAATGTAATTCTGAAACAAACACGGGAGAGATTTATTACAATGTAACTATTTTATGTATAAAATGAGAAGAAACATGCAGCTCTGCGTAGCATGACGCTTGACATTGGGGTATCGATAGACACACGGCTTAAAGTGCGAAACAAGCTCAAAATGGCCTGTGATGAATTGGTTCAATCTTATGATGTTAATGCTATCTTTGGTAAACTCGGGTGTCACGACCCCGGGGTACCCTAGTGATTTCTCTCTATTTTCGACCTTCTTTCTTGTGTCATCACATTTCTCCTTTCCTTCTTTTCCCGTCCAGACCACAGACCTATATTAAAAAATGAACATCGTTCAAATTTAGTTTTTTCTACTGAAAAAACTTGCTATTTTTATTAACATATTTTGGTTTATATTTTGTATTGCGTTAATTTAGTTTCTTTTTCGTATATTTCTTTAAATCTTTTGATTTTTGTTGCTTTGTTTGTGTTCGACTAACACCGTTGGTTTTCCGACACGCACTTTTGCTGTGTGCGGGTTCCCGTAAGGAGGAAAATGGTGTCCTGGGAATAATACCTTTGGCCCACGCTTTGCTGTAGACGGGAGGCGGGAGTGAGCCCACTCCTGTCAATCGGCTGGTGGTACCTCTCTTCGGTCTCCCCGAAGAGACACTGCTGTAGGTTAGTGCTGCAGACAAGGGGTGTCGGGTTTACCCGTTGGATCCTTGCCCTGTTGTTGTAGCACTATGTTCTGGGTGTACTCCAGGTAAGCGCCGTGCCTGGTTTTGCCAGATGACCGGCACACTGCCTCCCTTGTTGGACTCCGTGGTGCGTGGAGGCACGCCAGGATGAAGTTTTTTACGAATATTTATGTATCCAATGCTGCTGTGCCCGGGTAAAGGCCTCGTATTACCCACTCTCAACGTTGACAAAATTTCGACTAATACAAGATTTTAATTGATATCGTTAAATAAGAATGAAATGTCCACTACATCACCTTTTGCTATACATAAAACTCTCATAGGCATAGGTGGTGAACAAAAAATCAGTTAAAAAGTTACGATCCGGTGATCTTCTTATTAAAACTTGTTCTGCAGTTCAAACTAAATCATTTCTACTTACCAAATCTTTCCTCGACTCTCCCGCAAATATACCTCCACATAAATCACTGAAATCGTCTCGCGGTGTTATTTCTGAACCTGACCTTTGACCACCTCTGAAGCGGAAATCCTTGAGGGATTCTCCAATCAGGGTGTCATTCAGGTCAGAAGAATAACAATAAAAAGGGATACAGCTATTATACCGACTAAACGCTTAATTTTATCTTTTAGCAGCCCCACACTACTCCGAACAATGAAAGCTGGTTATTTAAACTGTAAAATCCGTCCATACATTCCGAATCCTCTGCTCTGTTTCAAGTGCCAGAGGTTCGGACACTCTCAAACTGCTTGCAGAGGACAATTGACGTGCTCTAGATGGGCATCTGTTGAACATGCGTCCTCAGATTGCAGTCTGGAGCTGAAATGCGTCAATTGTTCACAGCCACACTCCGCCGATTCTAAACTTTGTCCAAAATGGAAAACAGAAAAAGAGATTCTCAAACACTTAAAACAAACAAAAACATATCATATTTAGAAGCCCGAAAATTAATAGGCCCACATCTCAAACTTATGCTCAGGCTGCCAAATCCATAACTGTAAATAATTATACACAAACAGATGAAGATATAACAAAAATAAATGCCCACCTTTACAATTACTTCCACCTCTATCATCCGTACCTCAGCCAATTGCATTTCCTTCAGTTTCCACATCTTCGTCTACCACTCAGACAAACATCTTGCCCTCCGCATCTCTTCAATAAAACCAACCACACAAATTGAATCTCGGTTACCTGAACCCATTTCTTCTGCTGCTGCCCCTGACAATAGCCTGAATACCTCTGCCTCATCTTTATCAGCTGATATGTGCCCTTTTCCTACAATTTCTAGTAAATTTGCCGCACTTCAATCACAATTTCCTTATCAGAGTTGGCAACTACTACACACAATAGCGAACTTTCCCACAGAATGCTAAACAGAATTCAAAAAATAGAAGAAAACGCACAAAAAGCAGAAATAGAAATAAAAATGGATAAACATAAGCCCAGAAAGTCAGGACCAACAGAATTAACAACCGATGACGAGGACATGATTATGTATGATGTGCAGGCGGAGGAACTAGAACCAAATCCTGATAATAAATTTGCCATGAAAGAATGTTTCATAAACAATCCTAACGAATATATGCGTGCATTAACTCCCACCCGGTTCAGGAAAGGTAGAAATTAATTTTTTATACCATGTATTGCGTAACGTTGTTTTAAACTCACATGCTCCATTCGTCTTTTTCAATGTTTTTTTTTTATTTTAAGATATGGTCTGACTTGGTGGGGGAAATCCCCACCAAATTTTGTCTGTTTTTTTCTACCTGAAATTAGTTTTATACGTTATTTGAAATTTTATCTTTTTAAAACTGTGTTGCCAATGTTTTTAAATATTTTATCTAATGTTTTAATGTTTTAACAAGTGTTTGGCGCAGTTTAGCCAGATTTGGCTCTGGCGCCAAAAACCCCAACATTCACTCACTCACACTATGATGTTAATGAGATTTAAAAAGAAACTCGAGGCTAAAAAAATGTGTTACAAGACTAACTTCCTTAAGATAAAACGACAAAACATTAAATTTTAAAAAAGAAAAGAAAAAAAAATTGCGCAGATTAGAAAGTAAATTTTTAGGAAATATGAATTCATTCTCGTCAAAGAAAATAACAGCATTTTAAATTTATTTTCTTGATACAGTAATTGAACTCGTAGAATATACTGGAACAATATCACGTGAAAAGTTACGTATTTTAATGCATTATGTAGTAGGGGCAGTGGCGCACACAAGGGGGGGGTCCTGGGAATCCGGACCCCCCCCAAAGCCCTTGATTTTTTTTCTGATTGATTATAAGTCTAAGTACATAGTACGTAAAATTAAATTAATCATTTGTTATTAATAATTAATTTTATTAAAATTAATGCTAATTATTTATTCAATAATTAGTTTTTACTGTGTTTTGTTCAAGAACGAAAATCGACAAAATCAAAAGGAGCATGACACAAGAAAGGTGAACTTTCGACCCCGCATGCCCACCCCCCTTGAAAAATTCCTGTGTGCGCCACTGAGTAGGGGCAATTTATAAACACAATGTAATTCTCAAGCAATCAAAAGGAGAAATTTATTACAATGTAACCCTTTTATGCATTAACGTAAACGAAGCACACAGCTCTGCGTAGCATGACGCTTAGCATATGTGCTATAGATAGGCACGGTTCAAATTTCGAAACTCTCTCAAAATGATCTGTGAGGAATTGGTTTAATCTAATGATGTTAATGATCTAAAAGAAATTCTGAGCTATAAATATGTCACAACACTTACTTTCTTAATGTAAAATGACACAGCAAATAAAGTTTTCAAAAAAGAAAAGAGAAAACTCAACAGATTAGAAACTAAATTTAGGAAAAATGAATAAATTCGCGTGAAGTATAATATTAGCAATTTAAATTTCTTTTCTTAATACAGTACTTGTATTCGTACAATATATCGGAACACTACACATGTAAAAAGTTTTCGTATTTTATATCGTTATGAAGTAGGGGCTCTTTATACACACAAGCTTATTCCCAAGCAATCACGGGAGTAATTTCTTACAATGTAACCATTTTATGTATAAACTGAAATGAAACACACAATTCTGCGTAGCATGACGCGTAGAGTTCGTGCTACCGTTAGGAACGGTTCAAAGTTTGAAACTAGATCAAAATGGCCGGTCATGAATTGGTTTCACCTTCTGCTGTTAATGATTTAACAGAAACTCTGAGGCTAGAACAGTATGACAAGTCTCACTTTCTTAATGTAAAACGATAGCACATAACTTTTTTAAAAAATATAACAGAAATTTCCTTACAATTAGAATGCTAATTTAGGAAATACACTGCTGGACAATTGCTAAGGACGGATACCACTATCATCCATAGCAACCACAAAATGAAAGGAAGCAAAATGTGGAAAATTAGAATAAGTGCGGGATATTAGTAAGAAGAAGTATGAGTATGCAAATTTTTTTTCCACGTCTCATCACGTGATAGCGTTCATAAGAGCTTTAAAGGTTTTGACGCGTGTGGACAGTTGTTGTTTCAAGTCAGTTTTACAGGAAAGATTTAATAGACGAACTTAACATTTTTGGCATGTCTTCCCGACATCACCTAGATGATTTTATGCGTGGCCGAATTATTGGAAAGATCGAAGAAGGGCGAAAAATAACAAATGTTGCCAGGGAGTTCGACATCGCTCACAGCGTTGTTTCACGGCTGTGGAAGTCATTTAAAACTACTGGAATGTGTAGTAGACGGCACGGGGAAGGTCGTGTTAGAAGTACGACCCCTGCAGAAGACAGATATATCGTCCTATCAGCAAAAAGGAACAGGCGCACCACAGCTCAGCAGGTGGCAAATCAGTTTCTTGCTGCCTCAGGAAAGCAGTTCTCCCGAAAAACTGTTGCCAGACGTTTGAGGGGAGGAGGACTATACGCACGCAGACCTGTTGTGTGTGTCCCATTGACCAGACAGCACCGTACTGCCCGTTTTCAATGGTGTCGTAAGCATTACAATTGGACTGAACAGGACTGGGCATGCGTACTTTTCTCAGATGAGAGAAGGTTCGGTCTGTCATCGGATTGTAGACGCCAACTGATCTGGCGCGAGAGTGGTACTGCTTATCGTCCAGAAAATATCCAGGAAAAAAACCGATATCCGACATGCAGTATCATGGTGTGGGCCGGCATCATGATCATTGGCCTCACGCGCCTACATGTGGTTGCGAATGGGACTATGACGGGCCAACGATACATTGATGAAGTTCTACTTCCTCATGTTCGTCTTTTCCGTGGTGCTGTCGGTGATAAATTTGTTTTTATGGACGACAACGCAGCATGTCATCGAACACTTGCTGTTCAGGATTGTCTAGACAGCGAGGGTGTTTAACGTCTCATATGGCCAGCACGCTCTCCAGATCTAAACCCCATTGAAAATGTGTGGGATGCTTTGGGAGGCAAGTTGCTGGTCGAAACTATCCTCCTACAAACAAGAACACCCTCATCCGTGCACTCACAGAGGAATGGGATAAATTGCCTCAACAGCTGCTGGATAATGTTGTGCAAAGTATGGTACGACGTGTGGAATGTTGCATCACACTCCACGGTGGACATATCCCGTACTGATACCTTTCTTTAAGGTGCCTGCTGACTTTTAGATGCATTGTTCCATTTCTCCGTACGCAGATCAAATGAACAATTTTTTTCTTTCAGATGTTTCACAGCTTTTGTACCTTCCAGGACAATAAATATTCTTTATTTTAATGTCTGAACAGTGTGGCAACTATATTTTTATCCTACTAGGCCTCATGTCTCGCTTAATGTTATGCTACATAGCAATTTGTGATCCGTCCTTAGCAATTGTCCAGCAGTGTATGAATAAATTTTCGTCAAGTAAAATAGGAGTATTTTAAATATCTTTTCTTGATACAGTAGTTAAACTCGTAGAATATACCGGAACACTATATGTGTGAAAAGTTCCGTATTTTATTGCGTAATGTAGTAGAGGCTATTTATACACACACTCTAGATCTCAGGCAATGATGGGTGAAATGTATTACAACGTAGCCATTTTATGTATAAACCAGCGTTCCTCAAACTGTTGGGCGCGCCTCCCTGGGTGGCGCGATAACTCCTCGGAGGGGGGGTGCAAGCATATCGAAAATAAAAGATTTAAAAAAATAATTAATTTACTGGAATGAATTAAACAAAATGCTTTCAGACATAATAAAAAATGCACTTTTACTCTGATATAATGTATATATATCATGTGGCGATATTACGTGATCAAAAATAAAGTATTAAAAATTAAAAAATAAAGTAAGTAAAATATTAGAATTTTAAATTTCTTTTCTTAAAACAGTACTTGTACTCGTAAAATATACCGGAGCGCTTTACATGTGAAAAGTTCCGTATTTTATTGCGTAAAGTAGTAGGGGCTATTTATACACACAAGCTAGATCTCAAGCAATCACGGGATAAATTTATTACAATGTAACCATTTTATGTATAAACTGAAGCAAAAATAACAGCTCTACGTAGAATGACGCTTAGCATTTGTGTTATCGATAAGAGCACAATTCAAAGTTTGAAACTAGGTCAAAATGGCCTGTGATAACATGGTTTAATATTCTGATGTTAATGATTTAATTGAAACTTTGAAGCTAGAAATGTGTTACATGACTGAATTTCTTAAAGTAAAACGATACCACATTATCTTTTTTAAAAAAGAGAACTGAAAATTACTTAAATTAGGATGTAAATATAGGAAGATTGATTGATTGAATATTAACGTCGCACTGTTCAGCTACACGAGGGCTTTTGACGACGGATCACGTAATTTTGAACAATGGTCAAGTGACGTGGACGACACCTGAGCTGGCACCCCTCTCTTCTAACTACTACACCACACCAACGGGAGGACGTTTCAGCTCTCGACAGATTTAAAGTGCATCGCTGCCCTACACGGCGGGTCTTTAGTGGTACTGGGCTCGAACTCGTGACAAGGCAAGCCACAATCCGATACCTGTACCTTTCGGCTACTGCGGCCAAATTTAGTAATAAGAAATTATTTATAAAATACCTTTTTCAGTACTGATACATTAAACGTATACTGGCTGAAACACCGACTCTTCGCACGAGTTCATTTTTTAAAAACTAAAACATTATTCTTGATATAATAGCTGAACTCTAAGGAGAGTAAAACTGCGTGCACGACATTGTATACAAAAGTATAAAATGATTTTTTTTTAGATAAATGCTATAATTGTAAATAACTGTATAAAAGAACTGTAATTTTAAACCTCACAGAATTAGCATTTAGAATTAATGTTAAATAATGAAAAAGAATATAAAATTCCTATGAAGAATAATTGTGTTACTTTTTAACATTTAAAGCGAGAAGACTTCAAAATGTTTTAACCCGGGAGCAGGCGCGTACTCGATACTAACATTAATGGTAGTGTGGGGGGACTCAGTCACCCCAATCATTTGTTTAGAATTATTTTTACTGTACACGATACAAATCGGAATTCTACTGAATATTTTAATTTATAGAAAATATACTTACCTTCTTTCAAGGACTATTCAATTCTTTGATGATTTGAGAAAAATCCAATAAAACTGAACTAAAATGATTCAAAAGTACAAGACCATAATAAAGGACGCAAATCAGACACTTTTCACTAATATTACAGAAATGTTAAATCAATCAATTCTTTTCCAAATATCGTAAAACTCTATTATTTACAATTTCCCTAAGCGAAAAGCAAACGCATAAAAGATGGGACGGAGAGAGAGAGAGAAATAATATTGAATAACCATACCATAAGATTGAAGGTCAATCAAATGATAAACGTAATATGCAACCTGGCTGAAAAGTGAATCATGTCTTCCTTTTCTTTTTCTACAACTAATGTACAGTATTTCAATAATAATTACAGTGATGAATTGTTTATCTTCTTAGAATTTTTCTCAGGGTCTGGGTTTCGTTTTTCTTTTAACGAGTAATATTTTATGTTAAAACGTAATAAAAAAAATCTCTCATTGAGGAAATACAGCAAATAAAACAAAATGTTTTTTTTCCCTTTAATTTGGTTTTGGGATCAAAGATAGCTATTTGATGACGGAAAAAGCCAGATAATAAACATAAATTATGTCAGTGTTTTTGTGTGTATTTTTTTTATTATGGAAGAAAGCATTTTGTTTTACTTCTCTTTCCGGTTATTTATTTTAAAAAAAATCTTTAATTTTCGATATGCTCGCGCCCCCCTTGTAGGGTCATCGCACCCCCCAGGGGGGCGCGCCAAACACATTTTGAGAAACACTGGTCTAAGGTGTTTCGTTACATATCATTTGCTTAGCTGCTCATAAAAGTAAAATTTCATTAGATTTTTTGAAACTTATGCAGAGCAGATACCTTAAAATAATGACTCAGAAAAGGTCTATGCCTTGATAAAATTACTAATTTGTTGCGAGTTTTCTGAGAAGGGATCGAATTGTGGTGAGTTCTCTTTTGTTCTAATTTAGATTTCGATGAAGATATAACATTCAGTGAAAATGTGACTGCGAAGATTCTGAAGAGAGTGTAGATGAAATTCATAATATCCCAGTAAATCCTGATATATATGTTACTAGGAATGGTACAGTATGTGGATACCGCAGAATAATAATGCTCCTAACAGATTTGCGACTTGAAATGTTTTGTGATAAAGCGGTGGTCCAACAAACTTTGTGAAACATAATGTCAACGGCAGTTATTTATAATATTAAGGATATAATTAGGGATTGCAATACCGGTATTTTGAGACACTTGTACAATTTTGGAATACCGGTATTCACAAGCGTAAATACCAGTTTTTCGGTATTTACTACAATTTTTTAAATTACACTGGTGTGCAAAACTTAAGCAACAATGTAAAAATTTAGCAGAGATAGCCATGAAATTGCAGAAAAGGAGGTCTGGAGATCAGTACAGTGAATAAGTAAGTCAGTAGAAACGTCATACGTATGCAAATTTCAGGAACCAAACGTCAGAAGCGACGTGAGCGTACGCAAAACGCGTGATGTCAACAAATTCGTTGCAAGTGCCAGTGAGTCAGTTCGTGAAATATGGCTAGAAGAAATCACCTGGATGACTTCACACGTGGAAGAATGATCGGAAAGCTGGAGGAAGGGCGTACCGTCACCAGTGTAGATGAAGAGTTCGGAATCAACAAAAGTGTCGTTTCGAGCGCTTGGAAAGCGTTCCAAACCACAGGTACAGCTGTTAGAAAGGTTGGTGGTGGCCGCCCGAGGACAACAACTGCAGGGGATGACCGATATATCATCCTGCAAGCGAAAAGAGGCCAACGGCAGTCAGCAAGCGTCATTGCTCAGCAACGGGGCGACAAGTGTCGCGGTTTACTGCGGCCAGACGCCTTCACAAAGGAGGCCTATTCGCTCGCCGTCCTGAACGCTGCCTCCCGTTGAAAGTTGACCACCGACGCCACCGTTTACAGTGATGCAGAGAGCACAAAAACTGGACAACTGATCAATGGAGTCGTGTCCTCTTTACGGATGAGAGTCGGTTCAGTACCAGAAGCGATTCTCAACGCGTTTTGATTAGAAGAGAGATCGGGACACGGTTCTATACCATTAACATCAAGGAAAGACACCATTACGGTGGTCCTGGAGTTCTTGTCTGGGGAGGCATTATGCTGAACGGGCGAACTGAGCTCCACATTTTCGATAGAGGGTCTGTAAGCGGGGATCGCTATTGTGAGGAGGTACTTCTTCCCCATGTGCGTCTGTTCCGAGGTGCCATTGGCCCAGACTTCATTTTTATGGTTGACAATGCACGGCCACATCGGACTCTTGCTGTTGAGGAGCTGCTGGAAAGTGAAGATATCACTCGAATGGATTGGCCAGCGTACTCCCCAGATTTAAATCCCATCGAACATGTGTGGGATGCTTTGGGGAAACGTATTGCAGCACGCTTACGTCATCCGGAGAACACCCAACTCAAACAGATGCTGATTGAAGAATGGGTACTCCTACCGCAAGAAATGTTGCACCAGCTGGTTCTGAGTATGCGGAGACGGTGCGAAGCAACCATTGCAGTGAGGGAGGGCATATACCATATTAAGGAACATCTGCTTGTTGTTCTTCCTGTTGGATAGACCATCACGATACTAGGTGTTGAATAAAGCTTGTTTTTGTTTGATTCCATACCGTATGCATTGTATTCCTTTTTCAGCGCCGATGCTATCGTAATCCTTTACGTACATAATACTCCTCTCATTTCTGAATTTCATGTCTCTCAGATGATTTTTCGTGAAGTTATGGCAATAAACCCACCTTTTGCTTAAGTTTGGCACACCAGTGTATCTCCATTATATGTCCAGGGATCGCCAACCTTGCATAATAGTATACTTTTGTTTTTATGTCTCCCTAAAGGGCGAAAATAATTAGACTTTCAATATAAAGTTGTATTGTACAATCAAGAAGTGATAAAATATGTGAATCATCGAAGGAGGTGGGCCAAATATATTCAATTACAGTTCAGAGCGATACTGCTCACGCGCAGGATTCGTAGCCTAATATTCGTATCTGCGAAAACAAGATTGTAGTTGTGAAGAAAATGCGTAATACTTCGATATTTTTAAATTGAGGAGTTATTATTCACATTGTATCTGCGTATCATAATTGTATTTACATATCACCATGATTTTATAAATGAAAATGAAAAAGAAGAAAAAGAATAACCAATTCAAATCTGATTAAGTTCATAGTAAATTTTCTTAAAATGTTTAACCCACAAACCTATCCACATTCAGAAGAGTTCGGTACAGTTATCGAAGATGTTGATTACTTTAATGTCAATAGTGAAAAGGAACTGTCTCTTGAACAAAAATTAGAATTAGCGATAACTAAAAAAATTTCAAAACCAAAATACCATACAGAAATCAGGTATATCCAAAACCATCCGACGAGAGATTTACAGGTAAATACGTGGAAAAAGTATATCGCGTATTGCTAACAATACCACCAACTAGCGTTGATGCCCAAAGAGCGTTTTTGACAGCTGGTAATTTTTGCACAAAATTACTTTCCAGGCCAAATGACAGTACAATTGATGCATTATATTTTTTAAGATCATTTCTAAAATTTGTAATAGTACCACAAACTGAATAATGGTATTTAGACCTTTTCATGATTTAAATAAATAAAATGTTCCTTTACTTTTTTTTTGGTGGTTCTTTATATACTGTTATAATTTTAAAATTACAAGCTAATATTTTTGATATTTACGTTCTCTAGTAAAACTTGCAAATAAAACAAAGAATTACCTGTATTATCTTTCTTTTCATAAAACTTCTACTATCAGTATTAAAACCGGTATCTCGGTATTAAGATCTGAAAAATACCGAATACACACCGGCAGTGACGCACACAAAGGGGAGTCTTGCGGGTCCGGACCCCCCAAAGCCCTTGATTTTTTTTTTTTTCCAATTGATTATAATTCTAAGCATATAGTACGTAAAATTTAATTAATTACTTGTTATTAATGATTAATTTTATTAATTAATGCTTAATTTTATTAATTAATACTAATTATTTATTCAAAAATTAGTTTTTTTCTGTGTTTTGTTCCCGAAAATCGATAAAATCAAAAGGAGCATGATACAAGAATGGTGAATTTTTTACCTCGCCCCTCCCCCCTTGAAAAATTCCTGTGTGCGCCACTGCACAATGATACTGAACAGTTGGTCCGATATTGCAATCCCTAGTCATAATATACAATTACATGAAATAATATTAAAAAGTCTTAAAATTTAACCCTACTGTACAATAGTCCTGCAATTATTTAGTTATTACAATTATTTTATATCGTGTGTGTGTCGAAATTACATCGCTCGACGTTTAAGGATAATCGAAATCCCGAACGTTCTAGTGTTAATTGATATTCTGATGACTTAACCAAGTTATTTTTTGCTTGTTTAGGAGCAAGTGAATATTTTAAGAATTTTTTTTTCAAATACCATTCCAAAATACGGCCCAAAGGGGATGTGAAATTTTGGAAAATTGCTTTTAACATAATTATTATGGATAAAAATTTAATAATGGATTCACAATTTCAGTTTTTGTTTCACATTTTTTGTTAATTCAAAAAATACAAATCATTCAATTAAGCTTCAATAACAGGATGCTTTATAATTATGGTAAAAAGAAATGACAAATTCTTAGAAAATAAATAAGGTATTAAATCAGAAGAAAATTAGTTCACACTGTACAAAATACTTTAAAAGATATTTGGATAAAAGCTTCACTGATATTTTTGTAAGATTTTTACCAAGAAACGTATTTTTACGGGTAATTTTAGGTGTTTTCAAATATTTTAATGAACTGATAGAAAATGGCTAATTAATAGCTTGATTTATTGATGGGCTAATTAAGATATGTTATTTTTTCATCGACTTACATTTCATTTTCATGATTTGATATCGTGATCTATTTGATTTTTTTTTAAATATTTTCACATGTGTCGTATTGTTAATAGTTTGAGTACTACATCAATGCCTACATAATACTGCGTTGGAATATTTTTTTAAGTGAAGTACACATACTTGATAAGGAAAAGGAAAATAAGCATTTAAAATAAGAAACTTTTGCATTTTACAATTGAATATAATGAGGAATTCTTATGTATTATATGTTGAAATTTTACAGAGATTTTATAAGTTTTTTACATAGATAAACAATTTCATAGATGCTTTTTTTTAACTTTTATTTGACTTATTCTTTTGTATTTATTTAATTTTTGACATGGTTTGCATTCTTAACCAAATACTGCATAAAAATAATAAAAATGACAAATAAATATTCATCACAAAATGCTTATATAGCTTTGATTACTTTAAGTTTTTTTTTTAATTTCTTATATTAAAATATTAAAATTATATTATTATATATTATTTTTAAAATCAAAGTATTTTTAATTTTTTTTATATTTTAATATCTTTTCATTTCTATGTACTTTAAGAATCCCAAAATATTTCACTATTTTATAAGAAATATATTTTGCGATATACAGTTGGACCTCTATACAAAGAAATCACTAAATTCCCCCAAAAAATTCCTTACATGGAAAATTCGTTATATAGAGGTTCATCTTTCAATATACTTCATAAACCACATGAAACAAATTTTAAATTCATGAACTCTATTTATTGAAAAAAAGGTAATTATTCACACCTTTTTGTAAATTAATATCCATTTATTCTGTATATATTTTTCCTCCCGTTGGTGTGGTGTGGTAGTTAGGAGAGGGGGTACCAGCTCAGGTGTCGTCCACGTCACTTGACCATGGTTCAAAATTACATGGTCCGTCGCCAAAAGCCCCCGTGTAGCTGAGTAGTGCGCCGTTAATACTCAATCAATCAATCTATATATCTTACCAATCAAAAGAAAAAAAAGTAAAAACTGCGGGGAAAACAAGAAAAAAGAATGTCGAAGAATACATTTTATTTTCAGCATGAATAAAATAATTTTATATTAAAATTAGCGAATTTTATAAGGATATTTTCTAATTTAAAGTACACAAGTAATTTTAAACATACATTACTTTATAACTAAAAATTCTAAACACTCATTACCACATGGGTCCTTAAATTTAACTATTCATAAATTTTGTTTGAAAAAATGCTTTGTTTCATTCTGCACTTCACATCTTTGCAATGCACCAAAAATCCCCTTAGACGTAATTTTCAATTTTTTCTTGAATTTTTCGAGCCACCCATTACTACCTAGAAGTTGGTCGTATTCCAATGCCTTCGCCAATTGAAGAGCTTTCTCTAATACGAAAGGTCTAGAGATCGGAACATTTTTATCTCGCATTGTGTGTATCCACTTCAAAATTTCGTCGACATCTTCATAGACACATATTCTTAAACGTTTTGAACATGAATTCGATTAATCATAATTTTGTAGCTTATATCGATTTCTTATCATTTTTGATAAGCTGTTTTCAGGAATATCAAATTTTAAAGTGATATCCTTTTTCTTGACGCCTTCATCCACTTCTTGGAGAATTAAATTTTTTTGTTTGATGCTCAAGCACACTTACGTTTTGACATTTTCGACCTACAAGAAACGTAGTTACCAGTACGATTGATTAACGCTATAAATGTACGGAAGACAAGTTCAAGGACACGGGGACACGACACAGTTCTACTGTGGGTGTAAGGGAATATCGAAGATGTTTCTAGTGAACTGGACAATTAGGGTTAGTATTGAACTACTTGGATGAAACTTCCAGAATTATATTGCTGTCGGCAAATTAGTTCAACCAGTAGGCAATAAAAACCAGTTCAAAATTTATCACTACCATAAAGCGTGTTAAAAGTAAGAATAATTCGAAATGTCTAGAAATACCCCAAAATAGCGAGAAAGAAAAATTGAATCACAAGAAAAAAAGTTCGGTATATAATAAATGAACTTCGTTATAGAGAGGTTATTTTACGAAGAAAATCGTGAAATGTTCTTGGTTTCAGGGAAAAGTTCACTATATAGAAAAATTCTTATTATAGAGGTTCGTGATATAGAGGTTCGATTGTATTATGATACTATATATTACTATTAATATTGAAAAATGATGACAACATTCGTTTGGTCACTGTCCTAATCTGGCTCATTGTGTTCTTCGCGGCTACTATTTCACCGATTAAACGTGGTTTGGGACCCCATGTTCTACTGTGATTTATCGTCCCCATGCTGTCTACAAACACCCCTCTGAATTTGTCTGTTGATCTTGGAAACACCCTATATAAAAGAAAGAGAAAAAAGTGTATTTATAAATAGAGAGAAATAACACATATTTGAAAAAAGAGTCGTTGGAAAACTCTTTGATGGCGTAAGCTTGTTGTTCTGCATAATACTCGATCTAGTCCCATTTAAGTAAAATCCTTCCTTGATCAAAACATTATTGTTCAATTTATGTAGAGTTGCTAAGGAACAAACTTGGTCAATAAAATTAAATTTTTCAATATATGAACATATAAATTGATCTTTTTGAACTTTTTTAAAAATCTTTTCACAATAATATTTACTAAAGATTGCTGCAAAAATGTTGTTCTAAAATAATACTGCTTTAAGGTATCCGACTACGTTCGGAACCGTGATTTTGCAAAAGCGCATAAATGGATAATTTTCATGATATTTAGCGTCACTTAGATTAGAATATATACATAAATAGTTTTAAAGGACGTTTCGAAAAAAAATTTATTTAAATACAATATTTTAACAAAAAATTAACTTAGAATGATCTTTTTTTCCAAATGTTTTCCTTTTGTGAAAAAGGCTTCTATTAGAATAATATTTTGCCTGCATGTAGCTCAGACCTCTGTTCAGAGGCTCAACTACAATTTTTGAAATATATAACTTAGAAGTGGGTTTATATTCATATTTTACGACAACAGAGGGGAGCAATTTTAAGAAAAAAACGTGAATAATTATTCCAATCGGTGGTAACTCTGAAAATGTGAATTTTTCAACAATTCTAGTTGAGCCTCTGTAGAGAGGTCTGAGCTATATACAGGCAAAATATTGTTATAATAGAGCCATTTTTCACAAAAGGTGAACATTTGGAAAAAAGATTATTCTAAGTTAATTTTTTGCCAAAATATTACATTTAAATAAATTTATTTTGTCAAAATGTCCTTGAAACAATTTTATGCATGTATTCTAATCTGAGTGACACTAAATATCATGAAAATTATCCATTTATGCGCTTTTTTAAAATCACGGTTCCGAACGTAGTCGGATACCTTAAGATAGAAGAAAATATAAACAATAATTATTGTATTTCTCTCATTAAGTGCTATTAAAGGCACATACTTAAAAATGATTGTTATTAGTTCAATATTTATGTTTAAGTGAAATGCATGTAATATGAGCATGGGTTCGATTACCTTCTTCGGGTGAAGGCATGTTTCTTAAAAATTCTTGGGATACCAAAACAGAAGAGATTATTTATTACTTAGAACCAGGTAAACATGTCATAGCTTCAATACTTACTTTGAAAAAGACGGATTCGACGCATATTTTGTAGATGCCAGTAACACATAGGGTCCCATAAGTAGCGCCAAAACCCTACTCTGCCAGATTCCTCGTTGGAAGTACTTAATAAATGCCTAAAGAACTGCTCCTGTAAGATCCGTAGTTTGCGAGTAAAATACAAAATTGACTTCACTGTCGTAGTTACATCATTAGCAGTATTTGCTAATTTTTATAAAGGCTGATTCTCTACGTGTGTTCACCGTGCAATAATAATAACTTCTTGATTGCGCCATGGAAAGGCGTGTGTGTGTGTGTGAATGAATATGAATGAATTTAATGAATATGTTCAAGAGACTTTTACAGTAAAGAATGATCCAAAATTGTCTTTCCATTTCAAATACTACCATGCGCTTCTTCACCGGTCTTATGTGAACTTGATTTTTCTTCCAGTATGCGTGATTCATATGTTTTGTTCGCAGCATTGTGATCATCCGAGAAATACTATGTTCTGATCTAAGTCTAATCTGATTTACTAATTGATTCACTAATCTGATTCACTAATTGAAAAATTTCTTCTGTGAGAATTCTTCTCCTTTTAGACACTTGAAAAAGAAGGGGGAAGAAATATTGATGCATATATCTGTGGAGAGGATAAAAATGCCATACTCCCCAACAAATGTATGAAAAAGAGAATTAATTGTAAAGAGAGAGATAGAAAGAAAGAAAAAAGAGACCCCCATTGCTACCCCAAGAAAATTTGGTATTAATTGTATAATTATGCATTTTATTTTTATGTAGGCTTTCCTCAAAATTATTGAAACAGAAAAGAAAATTCACATGGTAAGTACTTACCTTTACAGCTGCAGTGACTCAAGTAACGCCCAACCCCCGCACTTTCGTTCGGGTAATGAAATCCTGAGTCCTAAAAGCGACATTAATAGAGTATAGTTAATATTTTTTCTATTATACAATTTTATTTGAACATTAATACAAAAATCAGTATCTAATCAATCAGAAATATATTGATAATTACCTTTTTACGACAAATAAAGGAAGACGTGTTTTCGTTGTATTTAAAAACAAGGCTAGATTTGCCAGCTAAAAAGTAAAACATGGATCACAATCATCGTCTGTTGATGAAAAGCAGCACTTTACACTTTCTGACAAACGGCTCAATCGTTAGATTCGCGATTTTCTTACATACGACTATTCCAGAAGCAAAAACGTATAAGAATAAATATCTAACCCGCAAGGTCGTGCGGGTTGGGTATTAAAGGGTTATAGGAACATTTATAGGAAGATATTGATAAAACCTCTACCTTTTAAAAAATACAGCTTATATAATTCAATATTTCACCTTTTTTAAATAAAAAAAATATTTACTGGAATATAACATTAGATACATTCTTATATTGTTCCATGCATCTGTAAAGAGAACATTTTATAAATTAAAAAATGCCTTTTAAATATATTTTTATACAACTGGGCAAATATTTATCTTGCTTACAATGCTTTTTTAATATCCACATTAAATTTCATTGTTTCACTACCATACAAATGCAAAGCATTTATACTTGTAGGAAGGAAGAAATGCAATAGAATTTATTTACTACTCCCTTAAAGAAAAAACAAAAGCTATACATTAACGAAATATATATTCTATTCCTTATAATAAAATATAATGCTTTTTAGAATGCAATTCAAATCTTTTTTAAAAAAATAAGTATTTTAATTTTCGAATTTTAACAAAAACATTTTTAAAGAATGAATTACATAAAACAAAAAGAGTTGTACTACCTGCAAAACAATTTTGTTTAATGGGGCGTATTTATGTACTTTTGTAGATCTCGCAATAAAAATTTTTTGTTTAAATAAGAGAATGCTTAAAGTAAAGGTATTCTCTCTTTCTTTTTTTTAAAAAAAAATTTTTTATATAAATGAATCATACCGGACATATTTGCTTTTCTACTTAAATAAAATACTACCCAATATTTCTTGTAAATGTAGCACATTTTTGTTTTTTAAGTTTATTTTAAGTATATTTTATAAGTTTATTTTAACTATTATAAACCTCCCGTCTATGTAGCATTGATTTTGTATACGTGAATGTAATATGTGTAACTTGTAACTTGTGTTTTTTCTACTTCACCCAAATCTAGATTATTACATTTAATGTAATAAAGTAAAATAAGTTCGAAAAACTAATCTATAGGGTTTCAGATTTTTGCAAATACTACAATAGGAAAATATAATCAAATAGAAACATTCCGTATCTATTTTTCTCAAACAAACATACACAAATGCATTATATTAAAATTGCTATAAACATAATAATCTAGATTTATAAAGATTGATCGAAATTGCACAGAATTGACAGTATTACTATTACGAATTCAAAATGACAGGTAAATGGAAAACTTATGCAAAATATATAGCTATAAAGGATTATATGGAAATTTTATTGAGAATGAAAAATTTTACTTGATATGTATAGTTTTATTAATTTGATATATGTTGTAAAAATACTGCTACGTATACATAGACTTTTTTTCCTAAATTGTTACATATGCTACAATAATTAATACATTAATAATTAATATATCTCAACATGCCCAAATATGTATCAATTTCATATAACTTAATAGAAGTTTGCATACCAACTGTTCCTTATCACCTATAGTTGATGTGTGTGTGTGTGTGAAAAATTCTGTATTTTTTATACTTATCTGGAAAAGAATAAAACGAGACTGTTTCCTCGTCGAGAAATTTTGCTTGTATTGCATAATAATAAACGTATAAGTATTTTTTTAATATTGAGACTTAGAATAATTGTTCAAGGAATGCATCCGTGAATTCCAATTACATAGTTACGGCGCTTATACGTCTTAATCAAAGCTCTTTTTGATATCGAGAACCGGATGAGGAAGATCATTTTTATGAAATAAAACAAAAACTAAAAGAAACATATATTATATAATCATCATAAACCACCGTAAATGAGATCACGCAAAGACATAACGTGCAATTGTATTAATTTCTTTCAGTTTCAGAAAAAATAAGCCGAATGTGTCTCCTTTTATTCGTTTGCCAGCTATACTTCAAACATCACCCACGCAAGAAGAACTTGTACCAGCAAAATAAAGGCCTTTCCGACAGTAATTGCATCTTCTTAGAGAAAAAAGTTCCTAATTATTATTCGTTATTAAATTTCTTTTCCAGATTCAATTCTCTATACAGTGACGAAATAGATGGAAATGATAAAAGAATAGAAATTTATCTCCTGTAATAGGTCTTTTAAGAAACTAATTCGTTGCAGGAGGAAATGAAAAGGAGATGCAGGAAGGATTAAAACTGATCTCAATTACGTTATTATGTAATGTAATTGATCACATTACCAGAAATGGAAGAGAAGTGGTGTGTTCCCAGTTTTAATTTTTTTTCGTTGCATTTGAGATAAACTACAAAAGCAGTTTCGGGTTGTGTGGAATTATGATCAATTATTGACCGATTATTTCAATGCTTTATGAATAACTTGCTAATAACCCATTTTTACGAAAAACGTTTATTTCAAAACACTTCGTTTTAGTTTAGTGGTTCATATAAAAATATATTTTCATATATACTTTTCTCAAATTTGAAAACGATGTGGTCATGGATGTAACTTAGAAGTAAGTTCGTGTCGATTATAATTGTATTTTCAACTTATTTTCAAAGTTATTTTTATGCTTATTCTAGTAATTCTTATATGCCATATGTTTCCAAAGTGGTTCCTTCGAACCCCTTAGGAGGCCGCGGTAGCCGAGTGGTCAAGGTATCGGATCGTGGCTGGCCATGTCAGGAGTTCGAGCCCAATACCACTAAAGACCCGCCGTGTAGGGAAGCGATTCACGTTAAATCTGTCAAGTGCTCAAACGTCTCCCCGTTTGTGTGGTGTGGTTGTTAGGAGAGGGAGGGTGCCAGCACAGGTGTCGTCTACGTCACTTGACCATGGTTCAAATTGCGTGGTCCGTCGCCAAAAGCCCTCGTGTAGCTGAGCACAGTGTGACGTTAATATTCACTCACTTACTTACTCACTCACTCGGGCCCCTTAGGGTCCTTGTGACAGCTAAAGGGACATCGTGACAAGGGAGTTCAGGATTAACCTGGGGAGGGAGGCTTAGACAGTTTTGAGGGTTCTCGAAAGATTTGATATAAAGTAAAATACTTGTAACTAATTTCCATTATTATGAGAGTTAAAATGCATTAGTCATGATTTTTGTGTTAAAACTTTTCAGAGTTAAATACAGAGTGTCCGGGCTTAAAGTATCCAAACGTTATGGCTTATTATTACGGAACTACCCATCAGAATGTAAAAAACTGATCATCTATGGATTGGAAAACTCTCCGAGATTTTTTGGGTGCTGTCCAATCGGCCGCACGTACGCGCATTATTGAGCAATCGCAGATGATAAACTTGTTACACTGACTTCATTTGTAAAGATGACGACGCTACAGCAAAAAGTGCAATGCGTACTTTGGTTAATGGAATTTAAATCAGTCACGCTTGTACAGCGACGTGTTCGAACAGAATGGAATGTCGATCCTCCGAAATCAAAATCTACCCACCTTTGGGTAGTTCCCAATAGTGGGTGGATTGTGATGTCTATCCACCAATGCGAAAGAACTTTACTTTCCTATTGGTGGATAGATTTTTATGTCGGAGGATCGACATACCAAGGCTCCCGTCTCTAAAGGAGACGGGAACCTTGGTATCTCAAACTGGCAAGTATCCTTAGATTTTCGTGATGAAAGACACTGAAAGGCACTGTTGATTGCGTGAGGGGTTCATTTTGTAGGAGTCCTGATAAGTCTATTAGGCAAGCCAGTAACGTCATTCCATTCTGTTCTGTGCATGACTGATTTAAATTACGTTAACCAAAATACGCACTGCACCTTTAGTTGTGGCGTTCACATCTTTACTAATGAAATCAGTGTAACAAGTCTATCGGATGCTATGGCCGAATAATGTGCGCACGTGCGGCTGATCAGACTATACCCAGAAAATCTCGAAGGGTTTTCCAATCCATGGATGAGCAGTTCATTACATTATGATGGGTAGTACCGTAATAATAAGCCATAACTTTTGTATACTTTAAGCCAGGACACCCAGTATTATGGATAGGTAAAAAAAATACAAGTAATCACAAAAGTCACACTGTGAATCTCGATCCGATCACGGATGAGGTCGTGTTTTAGTCTTAAAATAGGAACAAAGTCTTACCGCTATATGTACATGCAATAACTTATCTAAAATATCACAGTATGAAAATGGCGATTGATATGAAGAGAATACAACAAATTTTCTTTACCTTTGAACCGAAAGCAATATTATTCTTTCCATTGTTAAGATAAAGTATGTTACGTATGTATTTTTGTATACAATTGATATCTTGCGCATCAATTTACTAACCAAAGCTATACTTGTTAAAATTAAAAATTAATTTATAAAATAATTATATTGTATAAGCTTATTACACTGGCGTGCAAAACTTAAGCAACAATGTAAAAATTTTGCAGATAGCCATGAAATTGCAGAAAAGGAGGTCTGGAGATCAGTACAGTGAACAAGTAAGTCAGTAGAAACGTCATGCGTATGCAAATATCAGGAACCAAACGTCAGAAGCGATGTGAGCGTACGCAAAACGCGTAATGTCGGCGCGCGCTGCTCAACAGTAGAATAAAATGAAGGACGGAGACGCAATTCAACAAATTCGTTGCAAGTGCCAGTCAGTCATTTCGTTAAATATGGCTAGAAGAAGTCACCTGGACGACTTCACACGTGGAAGAATGATCGGAAAGCTGGAAGAGGGGCGTACCGTCATCAGTGTAGCTGAAGAGTTCGGAATCAACAAAAGTGTCATTTCGCGCGTTTGGAAAGCGTTCCAAACCACAGGCACAGCTGTTAGAAAGGTTAGTGGGGGCCGCCCGAGGACAACAACTGCAGAGGATGACCGATATATCATCCTGCAGGCGAAAAGAGGCCGACGGCAGTCAGCAAGCGCCATTGCTCAGCAACTCTCCACAGCAACGGGGCGACAAGTGTCGCGGTTTACTGTGGCCAGACGCCTTCACAAAGGAGGCCTATTTGCTCGCCGTCCTGAACGCTGCCTCCCGTTGAAAGTTGACCACCGACGCCACCGTTTACAGTGATGCAGAGAGCACAAAAACTGGACAACTGATCAATGGAGTCGAGTCCTCTTTACGGATGAGAGTCGGTTCAGTACCAGAAGCGATTCTCAACGCGTTTTGATTAGAAGAGAGATCGGGACACGGTTCTATACCATTAACACCAAGGAAAGACACCATTACGGTGGTCCTGGAGTTCTTGTCTGGGGAGGCATTATGCTGAACGGGCGAACTGAGCTCCACATTTTCGATAGAGGGTCTGTAAGCGGGGATCGCTATTGTGAGGAGGTACTTCTTCCCCATGTGCGTCTGTTCCGAGGTGCCATTGGCCCAGACTTCATTTTTATGGTTGACAATGCACGGCCACATCGGACTCTTGCTGTTGAGGAGCTGCTGGAAAGTGAAGATATCACTCGAATGGATTGGCCAGCGTACTCCCTAGTTTAAATCCCATCGAACATGTGTGGGATGCTTTGGGGAGACGTATTGCAGCACCCTTACGTCATCCGGAGAACACCCAACTCAAACAGATGCTGATTGAAGAATGGGTATTCCTACCGCAAGAAATGTTGCACCAGCTGGTTCTGAGTATGCGGAGACGGTGCGAAGCAACCATTGCAGTGAGGGGAGGGCATATACCATTTTAAGGAACATCTGCTTGTTGTTCTTTCTGTTGGATAGACCATCACGATACTATGTGTTGAATAAAGCTTGTTTTTGTTTGATTCCATACCGTATGCATTGTATTCCTTTTTCAGCGCCGATGCTTTCGTGTTCCTTTACGTACATAATACTCTCCCTCATTTCTGAATTTCAAGTCTCTCAGATGATTTTTCGTGAATTTATGACAATAAACCCACCTGTTGCTTAAGTTTTGCACACCAGTGTAATTCATTTTCTTTTACGATTTTTAGGACATCAAAGTTAAATTTGCAATTTTTCTATCATGAATTGCAATAGAGTTACTTTTCAGTCTGAGGTGTCTGACCAAATTATTGGTACAAAAAAAAGGGTCCAATACATTAAATTTGGAAACTACCGGTCCACGCGTTTTCAGTTTTTTAAAAAAAAATAGTTTTGAAAATAATGGCGAGTCAAAACAAAAACATTGGTTTATTACAATTATATTTTTTATGCGCGGGTGCGTTTTATTATATACCTTTAAATATAATAGCAAATATTTGAGAAAGAAAAGCATACAGTCATAAAAGGTCTTATAAAATTTGTATTACAATAAAAAAGATTTATTTCATGTTTAAAATTTTATTTCAGTACACATTTGTACATGTCAAAAAGTATTTCTCATTTCCCCCCTAAATTTTGCATTACCCTGTATCATAGTGTGAGTGACTTCCCCCTGAAGTCACTCCCTCACCGTCCTGCCTACTTAAGAGTGTGGGCGGAAACAAAGTAGGACCAAAAATTTTCATAATAATTATTATTTATTATTATCCAAGCACACTAAACAACAAGTTACACCACAAGGGAATGTCCTAGGAGTGATAGAAAGAAAGCAATAAACCCTTAGTGAACAAGCGCAAGTGATCAATTTAATTTAACCTAATCTATCTTTGACTATAAATTCCCAACCCACTAATATAACAAAGTGGCAAACTCCGTTCTTAACTTAAGCTAAGAAAATCAATTGTATCTCACCTTCGTAACGCCCGTAACATTTTCTCAGCTCTTTCTATCTTACAATTACAAAACTCTGACTTTTTATAGTCGAACTAATCTACATATCAGGGTTTCTTCTTGAGAGGAATGGCTGTGAATTAAACGCGAATGCTAGCCTAAAGATTCCCCAAGAGGATTAGTAAGAATATTCCGTAAAGATGCGTCACGATAGGTCTCAACTTGGGCGTTTGAGTCTTTCAAGGGGGAAGTAAAAGACCCAGAGTAAGTTAGGGGTTTTGGGGATGGTATGGAGGGGCTGCGGCAGATTAACCAAATATAGTCTAAAAAAGACTAAAAAACACGCTGATTATGTACTAACAAAAGTAAACTTTAATACTGGTTTCCTTACATTGATTGCATATATTCAAAATTGTATATTCGTGGCAATAGCTATTTCAGACTTACGAGTAAAAAAATTGGGGGGGGCTTTAGGAAAAAAAACTAAATTAAAACATATATACATATATTCTATTAGTAATATAATATTTTTAAAAATTTAATTCCTGTTTTCACCATGTATTACATACGCTCTTATTTCTCTGGAGTGAGAGGGGGTGGTATCGAAATATTCACTAGAAAAGGGGGCGCCAGTTCGAAAAAGGTTGGGAACCTGTGTCCTAAATAATACAAATACTGATAGTTTATTTAAACTTGAAACAGATAATCAGACTAATGTAAACAAATTAGATCAACTACTCCTTTGTCAGCTATAACAAGAAAAAGAGGGTGGGGCTGTCGGTAGCCCAGTGGTTAGAGCATCGTACTCTAGACCGGAAGGCCTGGGCTCGATGCCCGATGCCACCAAATACCCTTCCTAGTGCACACGGAGTACGTGCTCATTAAATCAGGGGGTCCGAAAGTCCTGCGGGCTGAATCATGAGTGCAGGGGACTGGAGAATATTTCCCTCCCCTTCAGCTATATGCCTAAATTGTGGAGGTATAGATAGGTGGTGTCGCCATCTATCGTCCTTTTGGGAATTTCTCCGAGCTAAATCGTACTGTCACCTGTATGGTGCTCAAGGCTAGGCCAACGGCAGGTGTACATCCAGCCCCTTGCCATGATGAATTTCGTGGGCCTCGATCAGACTACGTCAGACAGGTGGCATTCGAAACAACAACAACAGAAAAAGAGGACACTGAGACAAGAAATTGAATGAACAAAGACTACGAAAGTAAGTTTACTAGAGGAAGATTTCCACTAAATGGTTCATTTTTTTAAAATTCGTTGTCTGACAGTATATAGAGCCTTAAAATTTTTCATTATTAAATAAAACTGCAAAGTTTTTATACATTATGTAAAATTAATATTTTCACAATGTTTAAATTATTATTTTTGCTTAAAACTAAATGCTAAAAACATGTTCTGTTTCTCACAGCAGCATTCGTACAGTTAATTATTGTCGAGCGCTGAATTGTCCACTCACACACTGTTTGGGCTAATAAAATTCAGCCAGTTAACAAAGGTGGATGACATTTAAAGGGGTGGTAAACTATAAAAGTTTTGCTGGATATATAATGCGTTGGGGTATTTATATATACGACATTATGAGGTGTGTGTGTTTGCTATATGCTACATAACTCAAATAGCTCCATGAAGTAAATGGTCACAGAAGACAGACTAAGAAATAGCTTTATTCTCATTAATTAAATTGTTAACAAATTCTGTATTTAAGAGATTTAATAAAATTAAGCATTCACTTAAAGAAAATAGAAAATAATCGACTAAACAGAAGCGTTAAGTAAATGTAAGTTGAATTTACATTAGATCACAAGTATATATGTATATATGACCTCACTTCACGCCAACACAGCGCAACTGATCGCTATTAAAATTGGTATGTATACGTATTTTTTGTGGAGAAGGTTTTTGTGCTATCCTCTTTGTTGCAGCTCCCCACCAGGTAGCGCTACAGTATATCAACTTCTGCACTGTTCAATCAATCGCATCAAGTTGCCAATAGGGTCGAAAAAGTGATGCCAACATTTCGCTATGATTCCATTGAATCGTCATTATGATGTAAGGAACTTCATAACTTGCGAATATTACAGTTTTAACATAAAATAATTACAAAAGTAATATTAACGTATTACACATCCAGATTTTTTTTCTATTTTAAGCGTTCATTACACAAAATTTAAAACAATGTGTTACTTTTGGTGAGCAACTTAGGAAGGTGTTTTCAAAAGTCGACGCACAAGAGAGTTACGGGGCGTTATAAATAGAAAAAAATCTTTTTTGTCAGCTATTAGATCTATAGACTTAAAATTTAGCAAATACGTTTTTTTTTTCTGCTGAGATATGTAAAAGATTTTTTTATTGTTTTATTTACAATTCACGTAAAATTAACTCATTAAAAACTTCTTTATCCTGCAATCTGTATTGTTTAATTTTTCAATTCACCCGTGCGAAGAACGGATATACCAACTAGTTTCAACCAAAAACAAATTCACCGAACTCCGTGATTACACGAGCTAATCTATTGTGCTAAATTCATGACGGTCACAATATAAATGTAATCACTCGTTTTCCGTTGAATTCAAAGTTGACATTAAACTTGGGATTGTTCTTGTAAGATTCAGAAACAATTTTAAATTCGACAAATATGCCCAAATATTAAGAGGAATTCTTAAAAATGTTTTTCGAAAAGTCTTATATTATACGGGTACTTGTAAACTAAGTGCTTTTCGTTTTCCTATGTCAGTTATTTTTAACAAATATGTTCTTTTCAAAAGAAAATTTCTAAATAAAAAAATTACAATTGTGAGACGCATGATTTGATTGACTGGAGACACGTGATTCCATTTATCATTGAGTATGACATCATATGAATTTAGTCCATTATATTTGCTACCAGCAGCTGAAATTTCGATGCTAAAATATTGTGCATTTCCGCTCAACTGAACCTAGGAATAACATTAAGTACAAAATTTGGAGGAAAAAACAAATGCAATATATATAATTTCACATGAGCTCATTGAAAACTGCAGAATCAATAGAACATAATCAAATCATACTAAATAAAACAAAAACAGATGAGAGGGAATCTCACAACGACGTATTTACTAAAATAAAATACATTAACACAGCAATTTTTTATATCGCTTTATTTTTCAAAATAAGCTATACAAACTAAGCTATTTTCACTACGTAACATTTTACATTGCATATGATTATTCTAAAAAAAATGTTTTTCTTCCATTAACTAAATCCCAGCTATGAACCAATGCAATTCAATTTATAAGAAATATAGATTTACATATAATTGAAAAGTAATATAACACTAGTTACATATTAATATTTTATTTATATTCTGATAATTTTTTACTCAAGTTTTAATTTTAATAGTGGATTTTTTTTCCCTTTTATCTAGCAACACAAAGCAAAAAGTTTTAACTCGAAAATTTGAAAACCCAAATCTAATATACAGGGGGAAATATCATACTATTTTCTGAAAAACTGCGATTTACATTCGTTTCTGTGAAATATCGCATAAAAAAGAGTGAATCTTACAGCATATAAGTGTCAGAGAGCAGAGAAAATATGAGATCCTAAAGAACAGATTACGACGTGAAAAAACAAATGTAGACTAAATGTGAGGCAAAAGAATAGGCAAATTGAGGAGTAACTAGATCGGCGAAACAGCGAAGAACTGGTTTCGATTAATTGAGATGAACAGAAAGAACAGTTTCCGAGTAAATCGGGTAAAGGTTGTTCCTGCTCTTTTAAAAGAATAAAAAAATAGGAACAAGATCCTCTCTTGATGGGATTAGTTTTACTGTAATTACAATTGACAAGCCTAATATTTCCACGAGAGATATTTTGATAAAAGCTCGTTCTCGAACGTGACTTGGTCGACTTTATTCAAGTCATAAAAATACTTTAATTTATCCAGCCAATTTGATAAAAAATTTCAAGAAAATGTGTTATTCGGATCAAAAATTTCTTAAACATCCCATACATTTTATAGCCTGTTTTTAAATAAGAAGCATATATATATATATATATATATTCCGTTTTTTTATATACTAAAAACTTTTAGAACTTTAAAGTACTATCACAACAAAAATATGACAGTTTTCTTTGTCTTTGGAACCTGTTAACCCTTTTGAAAAACATATTTTGAGACAAGATGTATAAATAATTCTTCTATTCATAAATGTAACAAATCCCTACTTTTTAGTTTTTCATTTATTTTATAGCCAAGAAGTGAACTGAAAGTAATATTCTCGTCTGCCAAAAGAGGTAGAACTTTTAGAGCCTTCTCTTTTCCAGACATATTATTTCATAAAGCACTTTTGTGCTGTTTATTTCATCGGCATTGTTAATGCAATTTGTTGCAAATAAAAATACAATAGTCTCATCACTTCAAAACCATTCAAGGACGGACAAAATGAAATCACATGATCAAATAGTTGTCAAATCGAATTTTAGTTAGAAGGGAGTTTTCTTAAAGGAAGACAAATCGAGACTTAAAACAAAAGTAATTTAATGGAAATAACTAATACACACACAATGTAGCTAAAGCTCTAATAAACAACTAAATTGATTTAAAAAAAGAATTCATCAATATATGATATACCTTCAAAACTTCGTCGCAAAAAGTAAAATGCAAGAAAAAATGTCTATAGATATAGAAGACATGAAGCTAGAAGAATTTTTGTATATTTGTTACCGGCAAAGTATAACACACCGGTGAATGCGAAGGCATTGTATATAATGCTAGACGTTTTTAGGTAAAGTATGAGGATTGTTACGTATTTTTTGCCTAAGCATCG
>BMAU01004287.1:87500-119921 GCA_019973935.1 Trichonephila clavipes
TAAAATTTCGAAGCCAATGAGACAAGGCTAAAGTGTGCTATGCGCATATTAGTTGCGCAACTGGGAGAGTTTAAAAGCATGAGTACGAGCGCCGTACGGCTATCCAAGCGAATCTGATGACTTTGATAGACGATATTGAGACTTAGGATGCCTCTAAGACGTAACCGGCGGCAGTACGAGCAGCTGACGGACTTTGATAGGGGCCGTATAATAGGCCTCAGAGAAGCAGGTTGGTCGAATAGACGTATCGGCCGCCACCTCGGTCGGAGCGATATGGTAGTTGCTCGGTGTTGGCAACAGTGGATCACAGAAGGTAGAGTGTACCGTCGCGGAGGGTCAGGACGTCCCAGGAACACAAATGATCGCGAGGATCGTGCAATCAGAAGAGTGGCCACTTCGGCACCAACAACGTCGCTAGCATCGATTCAACGCCACTTACCTCCTTCCAGACATCCAGTGCCATCAAGAGAAACCATAAGGAGACGACTGACCGAAGTTGGCTTGAGGAGCCGACGTCCGCTAAGACGCTTACCACTGACCCCACATCATAGGCAGTGTCGACTGGATTTTTGCCGACCTCGGGCAACTTGGAGTGTGACAGACTGGAGACGTGTCATCTTCAGTGATGAATCCCGATTCAGTCTCAGTGCTGATGACCACCGCGCACGTGTCTGGAGGCGCACCGGCCAGCGGTCCGATCCGGCATTTATTGTCGAGCGGCATACATCAATTTCACAAGGTGTGACAGTGTGGGGAGCAATTTCTTGGGACACACGATCATCTTTAGTGGTCCTTCAAGGCACTTTGACAGCTCGCAGATACGTGGACGATATTTTAACGCCGATTGTGTTACCCATGCTATCAAGTCGCCCAGGTGCCATTTATCAACAGGATAATGCTCGTCCACATACTGCGCGACTCTCCCAACAATGTCTTCAAGGATATGACGTCCTACCATGGCCTGCCAGGTCACCAGATCTTTCGCCAATAGAGCATGTCTGGGACGCGGGAAGGCAACTGCAGCCGTCCCGAGATACAGGAGAATTAACTGCGCAGATTCAAAGACTATGGCAGGATCTTCCACAGGGGGTCATAAGTGATCTAATTGAATCGATGCCACGCCGAATTTCGGCTTGTATAGCTGCCAGAGGTGGCTTTACTACTTACTGATTTTTAACCTTTTGCAAGCTGTAACCGCTTAATAAAATGATATTTTGTTCTGAATTTTTAATCATTTGTTTATTTTCATATACATTACATGCATACCAAATTTCGTGAATGTAGCTCAATTTCTTCTGGGTGCATATATTTTTTGCGACAGAGTGTATATCAAGCCTTTTAACCTGAAATGGCCAGGAAACTATGGCATGTGTAGCAGGCGGATTATAGCACTTCGATCTTTTTGCGAGTGGAATTACAACACTGTTATCTTCATCATCAGTTAAAATACTTCTGTTACTAGTTGGAGAGGCTGATAACACTTCAACTATCTCTAACTTAAATTTTAAGCGATCCATTTTAATTTTTAGAAAAATTTTATTTGATATTGCATCTTGTTTGCACAGAAACCAAGAATTTGCAACAGCTAAATCAATTTAATGAATATGTTCAAGAGACTTTTATAGTAAAGAATGATCCAAAATTGTCTTTCCATTTCAAATATTACCATGCGCTCCATCATCACTCTCATATGAACTTGATTCTCCTTCCAGTACACGCTATTCATATGTTTTGTTCGCAGCATTGTCATCCTCCGAGAGATACTATGTTCTGATCTAAGTTCAATCTGATTTATTCACCAATTGAAAAGTTTCTTCTGTGAGAATTTTTCTCCTTTTAGACACCTGAAAAAGATTTTGGTTAAAAGTTAACACAGTATACCAAGAAAAATAGTAAAATCTATCAGAAAATTTTATTATTTGAAAATATATATGTATTTAAACCACACCATACTTACTCCCACCGGAAACCCCTTTTTGGGGGAGAGATATTGATGCAGATATCTGTGGAGAGGATAGAAATGCCATACTTCCCAACAAATGTATAAAAAAGAAAATTAATTGCGAAAAAGAGAGAAAGAGAAAGGGACCTCCATTGCTACCCCAAGAAAATTTAGTATTAATTCTATAATTATGTATTTCATTTTTATGTAGGCTTTCCTCAAACTTATTGAAACAGAAAAGAAAATTCACATGGTAAGTACTTACCTTTACAGCTGCAGTGACTCAAGTAACGCCCATCCCCCGCACGATCGTTCGGGTAACGAAATCCCGAGTCCTACAAGCCCCATTAATAGAGTATAGTTAATATTTTTTCTCTTTTAAAATTATTTGAACATTAATACAAAAATTTGTATCTATTCAATTAGAAATATATTGATAATTACCATGTTACGACAAATAAAGGAAGACGCGTTTTCGTTGTATTTGAAAACAAAGCTAGATTTGCCAGCTGAAAGCAAAACATGGATCACAACCATCGTCTGTTGATGAAAAACAACACTTTACACTTTCTGCCAACCGGCTCAATCGTTAGATTCGCGATTTTCTTACATACGACTATCCAGAAGCAAAAACGTATAAGAATATCTAACCCGCACGGTGGCGCGGGATAGATATTCTTATATTATATTATTCGATTAATCAATGCGATATTATTTATTGTATTATTCGATCATGCGGGTTGGGTCTTAAAGGGTTATAGGAACATTTATAGGAAGATATTGATAAAACCTCTACCTTAAAAAAATACAGCTTATAATTCAATATTTCACATTTTTATAATAAAAATAATATTTACCGTAATATAACATCAGAAACGTTCTTATATTGTTCCATGCATCTGTAAAGAGAAGATTTTATAAAAAAAATGCTTTTCTAATATATTTTTAAGAAACTGCGCAAATATTTATCTTGCTTACTATGCTTTTTTAAGATCTACATTAAATTTCATTGTTTCACTATCAAACAAATGCAAAGTATTTATACTTGTGGAAAGGAAGAAATGCAGTATAATTTATATTTACTACCCCCATAAAGGAAAAACAAAAGCTATACATTAAAGAAATATATATTCTATTCCTTATAATAAAATATAATGCTTTTTAGAATGCAATTCAAATCGTTTGTTTTAAAAATTAAGTATTATAGCTTTGGAATTTTAGCAAAAAACATTTTTAAAGAATGAATTACATAAAAAAAAGAGATGTAGTGCCTGCGAAACATTTCAGTTTAATGGAGCGTATTTATGTACTTTTGAAAATCTCGCAATAAAAATGTTTTGTTTAAATAAGAGAATGCTTAAAGTAAAAAGTTATTCTCTCTTTTTTTTTTTAATTTTTTTTATAAAAATGATTCTTACCGGACATATTTGCTTTTCTACTTAAATAAAATACTACCTAATAATTCTTGTAAATATAGCACATTTTTGTTTTTAAGTTTATATTAAGTATAAAACCATTATAAAGCATAAAACCATTATACCTGTCTATGTAGCATTCATTTTGTATACGTGAATGTAATATTAAACTTTTTTTTCTACTGCTCCCAAATCTAGATTATTACATTTAATATAATAAAGTAAAATAAGTTCGAAAAACTAATCTATAAGGGTTTCAGATTTTTGCAAATATACTACAATGGGAAAATATAATCAAATAGAATCATTCCGTATCTCTTTTGCTCAAACAAACATACACAAATGCATTATATTAAAATTCCTTTAAACGTAATAGTCTAGATTTATAAAGATTAATAGAAATTGCACAGGATTGACAGTATTACTATTACGAATTTAAAATGGTTGGTAAATGGAAAGCTTATGCAAAACTTATAGCTGTAAAAGATTTTATGGAACTTTTATTCAGAATGAAAAATTTTACTTGATATTTATAGTTTTATTATTTTGATATATGTTTTGATATATGTTTTAAAGATTATGCTACGTATACATAGACTTTTTTTCCTAAATTGTTACATATTCAACAGTAGTTAATATATTACTAATTAATGTATCTCAAGATGCACAAATATATATCAATTTCATATAACTTAATAAAAGTTTGCATACCAACTGCTTCATATCATCTATAGTGTGTGTGTGTGTGTCAAATATTGCTAACACACTTAGTCAACAAGTTCTCAATATATTAACACATTCGTTTTTCTTTTTTTTATATTAGACTTTTTACAACAATAGTTACAAAAGATTGCAGTAAAAATATTGTTCTAAAGTATTACAGCTTTGTGGAACTTCTAATAAATCTACAGACGATTTTTTTCCCAATGGAGCTGCATTTTAGCAACTTCGTCTTTGCAGACGCGGCAAATCCCCAAAATGAGAGAGCCATTTCATGGTGGCACCATCCAGTGGCGGCCTGGTTGCCGCACAAATTTGGACGCTTGAATTGATTTTTAATTGAAGTTTTCGTCTTATACTAAAAATCGTCCCGTGATTTAATTTTGCCGAGAGTACCAGAGCCAAATTGACATTCAATGGATCTTTCATATACCACGTAATCATATGACATCCGTGCCTACGATTTTCGCATTCCGATAATTTATCGACACCAGCCGAAGTTGAACCCGCTACCTTAGGCCTACAAAGCGTGCACGCTGCCTCTTAGCCAGCGAAACCGACTCCAGACAATTCTGACACACACACACAGGAGACTAGTACGTATAAACTCACATTACGATCAATTATAATACGGCAAAAGGATAAGATATGAGTCGAGTGAGTGAGAGAGGATTTCATTAACGTCACACAGTAAAGCAACCCGAGGGCTGAAGGCATCGGACTTCGTAATTTTGAACAATGGTCAAGTGGTGAGAGCGCCACCTGAGCTAGAGCGCCACCTGAGCTAGACCCCCTCCTTCCTCTGAGTCGAAAGTTGTTGCCAAGGGGCTCCAGTAGCCCTATTCTGACTTCAGTACACAATTCATTTGGCACCTAAATTCAAATATGAACATTATTCAGTATATCTTGGATGCTTAGCATTGTTGTATATAAGATATCTTCATCACCTCACCACCTCCAGGATGCAATCACACATTGGTAGAGTCCATGCAATGACATGTAGCGGAAATTCTGCGTGCTCAAGAGGAATTCTACATAACATTACCGAATTTATTTGAATCTAAGCCGCCATCGATTATAAGCCGCACCTCAAAATATTAACGAAGTTTTAAAAAAAATTAAAAGAGAGAACTATAATAAGGGAATAATTTTTATTTATTTTACCTCCTTTATAAACATTTAAATACTTGCAAGAACCTGTGGCTTCTTTAAAGGGGTTGATTTCCCCAATCCAATGAATTTTTCCACTTTCGAATCTAAGCCACCCTCGATTTTCATTAGCATTAACATCGGAAAAAGAAGTACGGCTTAGATTCGAATAAATACGGTAGGTAAACCAGCTTTTTTTTCAGTGATTACTTTAATGTATATCAATTAAGAAACCATACTGTAAGTTCTAGTTACAGGGAATGGATTCTCAGTCAAAATATCTAAAAGATTTTTGTGCCACTAAATAACATAAATATCCCTTTTCAAAAATAATCTTGCTTCTAAGCAAGCGAAGCAAAAATAACCGTTCACTAAATAATATTGCCTAAGGAAAGAACACTCAAACTTTTTCGTTAGTAAATTATAATAATGCATTCTTATAAATCATGTAAATTGATAAATAAAGTATAGTAAGTTTAATAAAGTTAATGAAGTTGAAAATCACACACACATAAGCTTGAGAATTGTAATAGATGCTTCAACTCCTTTATCGTATAATTCTGAAAAAAAAATCTAATATTCCTTGTCTTCAATGCAATAAATTAGAGCTTTTAAATCAAATTATAAATTTTTAAAAATACATTGGTATACAAATGTATTTTGCTATACATTTAATATATAATTGTTATAATTATAATAATAATTATTATAATTGCTATAATTATAATAATAATTATTATAATAATTATAATTATAAAAATAATAATTATTATAATAATAATATATAATAATAATAATTATAATATTATCATTATAATTATTATAATAATAATAATAATTATAATAATAATGATCATTATAATAATAATTATAATAATAATTATTATAATTATAATAATAATTATAATAATAATAATAATAATTATATAAAAATAATAATAATTATAATAATGTAATATAATACTATTATATTAATAATGTAATATAATACTATTATAATAATAATATAATTATATAATTTAATAATGTAATATAATATTATTATAATAATAATAATATAATTATAATAATAAACTACTTATCATTTAAATATATATCTGATCTGTCAGATACAGATGAAGAGTTGAATAAGAAGCAGTATTTTGAATAAAATATAATCAATCTTTATAATTCAGATGAAATAGACCTTTCATTTAACTAGCTAATAATGAAGAGCTGAATAATATGCTTAATAATTCCAATTAAATTGCTAAAATTAAAATGTGTCCTAAAAGTTGTGTTTTTCTTTAAGCTTATTCTGGAATTCGCAAAATTATGGAAGTCCAGAAAACGGGGTCTAATCTACTTATGTTATTTTCCTACTTTGAATGATAAAAGATAATTCACTAAGCGCTTGCTCAAACACAGATCAATATGCTAAATTCATTAATGGGGAGGAATTATAAATCCGCGCGTCTTTTACTTAATTTCATGAAGGCAATAAAGAAATTGCTGATCAATTTTATTGCTTTATCAATGACTTTATGAAATATTGTACAAACGTAGAATTTTTTTAATACAAAATAATTATGTCTTAAATATTAAAAACACGTTGAATGTAGTTAATTTTTATTAATACGTGTATAACTTTTTTTTAAAATATTACTTTTTTAATTTTTTATTTATCATTTTTTTTATAAAAATTACTTTGTTAGTATTTTTTGTTACAGTGAGTGAGTGAGAGAATATTAACGTCGCATTGTTTAGCTACACGAGGGCTTTTGGCGACGGGCCACGCAATTTTGAACCATGGTCAAGTGACGTGGACAACACCTGAGCTGGCACCCCTCTCGTAACCACCACACCACACTAATGGGAGGACGTTTGAGCTCTCAACAGATTTAACATGCATCTCTCCCCTACACGGTGGGTCTTTAGTGGTACTGGGCTCGAACTCGTGACAAGGCCAGTCACGATCCGATACCTTGACCACTCGGACCACTTTTTGTTAGAGAATACAAGGTTTGTTCAAAAAGTATCCGACTTTGAATTTTCTCTGCGTACAATAGAGATTTTAAAATGATGCACCTGTGCACAGTGAAAGGTGACATCTTAATGCCCATGATTGAATTTATCTCTTCGTTGTACTTAGCGTGCCAATTGTTTCTTGCAGGCAGTCGAGTGAAGTTCTGTTATATGTATTTGTCTGATTTTTATTTGTCTAAAAATGACTGAACGATTCGAGCAGAAGTACTGCATCAAATTTTTTGTCAAAAGCTTGGTGATTTTCTAAATGAAACAATTTGTAAAATTCAGCAAGTGTTTGGAGATGATTCTATGGGGGTTACAAAAATTAAGGAGGGGCTAAACCGTTTCAAAAGGTGTCGTACGTTGGTAGAGAGTGACCAGCGTTCTGGAAGGCCACAAACTACTCGAAATGCATCTTTTGTTGAAAAGGTGGAAAATCTGATAAAGAAAGATCGTCGTTTAACCGTACTAGAGACTGATGATAATTACAGATTCTCCATATGCAATTTCCTGTAATCACGTGCAGAGCGGATGCGGAATTTGTTCCCAAGCTTCTGGCCAGTGGTGTAACGGAGAATATTAGGGCACCCCCCCCCCTGCAAAGTCAGCTTTTGAACCCCAATCTAATACATACTTGGCATCAGTCAAGTTTCGGGCCCCCTCGCAGTGCAGGGGTATACGTTACACCACTGCTTCTGCCGGTGGTACAGGAAAACTTCATCTTGCAGTTGCGAGTGAGTGAGTGAATTTTCATGTCGCACTATATAGCTACTCGAGGGCTTTTGGTGACGGACCTCGAAATTTTAAACCATGAACAAGTGACGAGGATGACACCTCAACGAGAAGACGTTTGAACTCTCGACAGATTTAACGTGCATCGTTCCTCTACTCTGTGGATCTTCAGCGGTACAAGGCTTGAACTCATGACACACCGGCAACGAATGTGTCACCTTGACCACTAGACTACAGCGGCCACATCTTGCAGTTGCACAGGACCAACTGAACACTATCAAGGTTGAATCTGGCGTCTTGCAACTTCTGGGTGTTCTCGAAAATGAAAATACCTTTGAAAGGATCTCGTTCACAGAGTATCAGATGTCATAAGGCAGAACGCGATGGAGGAGTTAAACACCGTTCCCAAAAATGCCTTCCAGAAGTGTTTTCGGCAGTGGAAGAAATACTGGGCTGTATGTGAAGACGCAAGGAATTGGATGAGGATCCTAATCCCGCAAAGTTGCTAAAATATTTATTATAGCTAAAGATCAGATACTTTTTGAACAGACCTTGTACATGGAGAAATCCGAGTATTAAGTTAAACTCTTTTATACTAAAATATTGTAGCATATTTGTGACGGATCTATTCGCGATCATTCCACTAATCCTCTTGGGAAATCTTTGGGCTATCAATTCGCTTTATTCACAACCAACCCTTTGGAAGGAGAAAATCGTGACAAGCGGATTAAGGTACTATATATATAGTCGATTTTCTAGCTAGAATAGAGAGTAGGAGAGGAGATAAACCCGAAATCACACACACACAGGTGAGATTGTTACTGACAGGTATCATATTTGAATTATTGTGATTAAAGATTAATTAAGAGGAAGCTTTAAAGTGACGATTGTTCACTGAGATTAAACTGATATTAGATTAATTCGGATAATAGATTAGATCCTATATAAAGTAAGAATCGAGTTTGATAGTCTTCTAATATTTCGTGTATTACCATCGTTGTTCCACTTTCACTATTAGAACCGAAAAATTCTCTAATTGTTATTAATTGTATTTGTGTTGCTTTATTGTGCGATAAATAAATAGGTTGATTGGATCGGCGAATGTTTCTTCCCTACCTCCCACATATCTAGGTGCCCAAGAGAGAGGTGATAGCTTCTCACATATTGAATGAAATAGGGCTATTTCAATGACTATAAACGCAATAAAGGTTTTACAGTAATATTTATTTGGAGGAAATAAATAATGAAATCTAAATAAAAGACTGTTTCCAAACTAAATTTAGAATTTTGCTTCTAATATCATGATAAAAAAACTAAGAAACTTTTCTTTGATATATTTTATACTTTTTTTTTAAATCAAACAAGCATATTTGTATTAACAACGTGGCTGCAGTTATTTTTTATTAAAATAAAAACATTGTTACACTATTTCAAATAAAAAGGATAGCACTGTATGTAATCAGAAACTATATTTAAAAGTAAATATCCTAAAATAACTTAATTAAAATCAATCGCTGCTACACCATTTTTACATAATACAAAATTCATTGTAATTAAATGCATTTTAATATACCGATGAACAAAAGTGTGTGATAGTGTGAAAGTGAATGAAAAAATAGTATGATTTGATATGTAATTTTGTTAAAAGCAGTTATTTATATTTTTATTATATTTTTACCAAATCTAATTTTAATTTGAAGGAGTTATGTTCTTGATTATTTAAAACTGGTACTAAAAATTGAAGGTTATATGACATATCAATAGAAAAATGAAAATTGATTGATGATGGAGTCATTTGATTTTTTTTTGGACACACACACACACATTCTCAGTGCTTTGTAAATATTATAATTTTCTATAAAAAATAATGTATTAAGATTATTTTTAAATTTTTTTAATCAGAATAGTATTTATTTAAAAAATTAACTTAACGTTAAAGAACTATTAAGAAAATATTTCATATGATGTGAATCGCATAGCTTTTTCAATGTTGACTTAAGAGTTTAATCATTTTATTGATAATTAATCATTTGCAGACACATTATTACTTTTTTTAAAAAAATCTTATCATGGAAATCTTCCATAAATACAAATAAAAAATATTTATTCAAAATAAAATATAAAATGTTTTCTGAATATTCATAAAATCAATAAATATATATTCTGTTCATAAGTGGGTTCATGTGTTAAGTATACAACCTAGTTGCAGTAAAATCCAGCATATATCGCGTACTTTTAACACAAAAAATAAGATCGAGATGTATGGTGGCGCGTTATACGCCGGGTATGAAAATAAGAGCTCTACAAATTTAAACCAAAAGATGAGAATATAAAAAATGGACAGAAATACTGTTTATTTAAACAAAATGACATTCTTTATGAACCTGGGTTGTAATTCTAGAAGTTATCAATTTTATCAAAAGTTTGGGATAATGCCTTGTGTAAATGACCTCGAAACAAAAAAGCAGCGCACACATACGTTTCAGGTTTCTTCGTAAGAGAGAGAAAGAGCGTGTTATACGGCGAATATGCCTAAAAATTAAAAATTGCAGCTTGAAAGTATAGGTGTGCGTCATACGCCAGATTTTACGGTATATAATTTAGCATTTTAACATCATTTTTTAAATTTTAGTAACTAGCTATAAACATGTTCAAACTGAAAAAAAAAATCATTATGTAGAATTTTAAATGTCCTTTCGAGAACTAAAGTATCCGATTGTAAAATTTTAACCCTATTGATTTTGAATGGATGTGAATTATCCGTATTAATAGATATATAATGAAATATATTGATTGATTTTTACAGCTGTAACTATTAGCATAGTGTTTCAAGTGAAATAATTGGGAAAAAATGTGCAAACAAATTAATCAGTATTAAAAGTCATTACTAAAGACACAAAGGTTAAAATTGTGATACAATTCAAAGTACAGTCATTAAAAAAAAACAATCTTAGTAACTTTCACAATATTCCTCGTAGTCAAAATTCATATTAATAGGATAACTTAATATGAGCAAAATTAATTAATGGACTTAATTACTACACAGTTAGTTAATTTCTAAAAACAAACATTTGCTTTACGTAAATATTTTTTTCAGAAATAATTAAAGAATTACATAAATAGCTGGTTATGCAAATTTTCTTTGAATCTGATTATTAATTCCGGAGACACACGAAGGAAATGTTTGAGAGTTTAGTAGTACAGTATTTTGTAAATGAAAATAGAAAATTCATATCATTTTTTTCCATTTTATCAACATTGCCTGGCAAACTTATCAGTAATTAACAATTGTATTTTGATATATTACCCCTTAAAACTAAATACTTTTTCCAATCTTATTTTTAAAATTGAATATTTCCTGAATTATGGCAGGAAATTACACAAAATTTTATGCCATAAATTTAATTATGTAATGTTGCAATGACTTATATATTATTATTCAATTTGTTTTAATTGATGCCTATAATACTTTCTGTTATTCGTATTAATATTGCATTATATATATAATTAGATTAAAAATTAAATTCCCTATCTAGCACATAACTCATCTTTCTCAGTTCATCTTCAAGTATCAAACTAATCACCCATTTATTTCATCCGAACATATGGCCTAACCAATAAACACGTCTAGTTCCAGATCGTTAGATTTAATAGCCCTTATATGTCAGCATTAACTTTCAAGTACAATCATAAAAGCCGCGAGCATCTGTGTTTTAAGTGTTACCCACATAAAACACCCCGTGGTGTGCTTTTTTCACTCTCCGCTCAGCGTCAGAGCTTGTACAGATTTCATCGAATAAAGATACTCTTTTTCAAAATTAAGTCTGCTTCTGACTTTAAAAAACATGTCAGAATTAAAGCCGGCAGGATTTTTATCTGCGAATGGATTTCAAATGTTAACGTAAAAAACTAATCTTTTTTATAAAATAATTTTAATATAAAAACTAACGCCAACGACCATAATAAATGCAATGGAAAATTTGATGGAACTTCAACTGCGCCGTATACCTCTTTGCTGAATACGTCAGGTGGAATTGAAAGGAATGGTACGGAAAAAGAAGAAACGCGATTTTTTATACCGAGAAGAAACTGTTTTCACCGCCGAACGATATTTCTGTTTTTGCTGAAGTGGCCAGCCAGTTTGCCATGAATGAAACAACTTTCAAATGGCGAAGAAAAAAAGGGGGAAGCGAGAATTTCCCCTACCCCTCGTAAAGACAAACGTCACTTCCTTCCGCCAGAAAGAAATATATATTCTTCTTCTCCGAATGGTATTGTGAATTAGTTCTAGTGATACAATGATGAAAGGACCAACATCGAAAATTTTACTGGTGCAAATGAAGGACAAGAAAATGTGGATTGCCGTGAACGAAAAATTTCTGCCCCAGTAAAAAATAAAGGTCTCAGTGAAATAAATACTTTTCATTTTAGTAACATTGAAGTGACTGAGTTTTGCTGAACAAACCTTTTAGAAGAAGAATAATGTTTGATATTATATGATACTTAATGTTTATAATATAGTTGTGTTAAATGAGTTATTCTTTATATTTTAATTGAGAAAACAAAGTGCATAGGTTTTGTCTCATACAAAATTTTGAGAAATTTTAATATACTTCTCATAATTTTATCTTAAGATGTCGAATGAGTTAACAGTTATGATAAAAATTGGTCTTTTAAAGTTGAAAGATATAAATTAAGTTTTAGAGAAATGACTCTAAAATGTACTAATACTAATAATATTGATTTTTATAAGAAACAAAAGTAAAGTCACGTGTATTCTTTTTTCTCCACTGAATTTTATTGTTTTGTTAATTATTTTATTCAGCAGTAATCTTATTGCATGTCATTTAATTTTTTTTCATTTTGAAATTGTGTGTTTTGATATACCGGCCATATATCAAGATTCACTATTTCTCTAAATTTTCCTTATCTAAATTTAAAATTAATTTAATAACTTGAAGCTTATTTTTGGATATTATACAGTGGATAAAGGAGAATACAATCATTATAATTTTGTATATGTCTTGAAACATTAAAAGGACAAACGTGTTTAGTTTGATATATACACTTCATTTTGTTTCTTTTTAGCATCCCTGAATGTCAGTGAGTTGATCACGCAGATTTCTATGAGAGATGTGTTCAAAAATAAGTAGTGTGATACAGTTTATATTAATGAATGTGTGATGTAGGAGAAAGAATTTCGTCTAGGAAACGAATACTTAGAAGGTTACAGAGAGATATTCGAAATATTGTATGCGATATTGTTAAGTTACAGTGAATATTGAGAAAACTTTCATAAATACACTAAAGGTGATTATTGAAGTGAGTCCACTTTTCCGACTCAAAAATAATAAAAAAAGAGCTCTTATATTTTTATATTCTTTTATTCTCTTATAACTCTTATATTCTTTTTTTTTATTCCTATATTCTTATAATTTTTATATTCTTATATTTTATAACGCATATGAAATAAAATATTGTTTATTGTGTTCAATAGTGCATATAAGTGTTGTACACTGTTTTCATATTATTAATAATTTCATTTTATTAGTGTATATTTTTTTATCTTTTTAAAAAATGTAGTTCATATATGCAAAATTTGTGTAACAATATAAGGTATTACTACGATGGCGACAGAGTAGATTTTTATACAAAATTATTATTTTAACATTTGTATGATATCATGTGTTTTTATGTCTATTATCTTTTTGTTTGATATGATATTATTTTCCAATATAAAAATTTTTTTGAATGCATTATCTGCTAGCTATAATACGAATCTATTATTATGAAGGAATAGGAGGAAACGCGAGCTCTTATTCTAGATGTCGAATAGATTGGAACAAGCTAATCTTCATTTATATGTACGGAAATTTATTTTTATCAATTAATATTTTGGAAGTGTCATTTCTGTGTTTGTTGTTATAATTTCGTTTATTTTAGAGCATTTTGATTTTTTTTATTCCTATTACTTAAATATCTCTACTATGTGTAATATGCGTTTCCAAATGATGTTATGTAGTGTTTTGTATATGTTGAAAATTGATTAAGTTTGTAAAGAGAGAACAAAACCACACCATGAGTCCTTTTTTAAAATTGGGGCAAATGTAAGGATAATTAAATTAGATTAAAAATTAAATTCCCTATCTAGCACTTAACTTATATTTCTCAGTTCATCTTCAAGTATCAAACTAATCACCCGTTTATTTCTTCCGAACATATGGCCTAGCCAATAAACATGTCTAATTCCAGATCGTTAGATTTAATAGCCCCTATATGTCAGCATTAACTTTCCAGTACAATCATAAAAGCCGCGAGCATCTGTGCTTTAAGTGTTACCCACTTAAAACACTCCGTGGTGTGTTTTTTTTCTCTCTCCGCTCAGCGTCAGAGCTTGTACAGATTTCATCGAATAAAGATACTCTTTTTAAAAATTAAGTCTGATTCTGACTTCAAAAAACATGTCATATATATGTATATATATATAGAGAGAGAGAGAGAAGAGAGAGAGAGAATTGAAAAATGCATTTAATGTTGATGTGCAAAAGGTTTCAGAAGCATCACTTTGAATTTTTTTGTCGTCAAATTCTGCGATTTTCATTTGATGTTAAGGAATGCATTTTTTTTCATTTTCTATAACTCAAATCTCTTAATTTCCTCAAAAAAATATAATTTTCTATTACCTCTCATTTTTTCAGCACCGTTTTACAAAATTTGATAAGTACGCTTTTTTTATAATAAGTAACCAGATATGTAAAATATGACATTAATAATAAGCAAATTTTGTTGATGTTGTTGTTTATGCCACCTGATCGACAGTAACATCAAGTCAAGGCCCATGAAATTCATCGCGGCTAAGGGCTAGAATTTTACGCCTGTCGTTAGCCGTAGCTTTGAGCACCTTGCGGGTGACAGCATGATTTAGCTGGGTTCCACCCCAAAAGAACACCCTGGTAGTGGTCAGGGGACTTCCACCTCTCTTCCTCTCCCCCTAACCTCACGAGAGGACTTGCAGCTTGACGGCTATTTAGAGTGCCCCCATGCCGCAAGGACACTATACATTTACAAACATGCATGCCTTTCCTGGGATTAGAACCCAGGTCCAACGGCTCCTCAGTCAGTGTCGCTAACCACTAGACCGGATGGCCGGCTGTTTCAGGAGTTAGTTATCGTTAAATCGTTAATTCTGTTTCAGGGAATTAGTTATCATTATAATAATTAAGTTAATTAATTCATACATTTCCTTAGAATTTATATCCCTTTGAAGCATTAGCACTGATACCAATTTTAACAATACGAATTTAAAATTTTAAAAGTATTAAGGACGCGTACCACACTATTTTGTGGCGACTTTATAATTCATATATTATTGTAAAACTTAAACTAAAAGCTTTAAAGTATTTTAAATTGTAACTAAATTATAATAAAAATCTTTATTTTAAATTCATTCCAAAATGAAATCGGAAATTCATAATCTGTGACTGAAAAATATACCCGTCTGAAAAAGAAGTTTTATTTCCTTTAATATGTTTAAACATTGCGACTTAAAAAATGAGTATTCCTTTTGAACAGTGCAGACTGAAAATAGAATCAATTAATTTAAAGTCCCTTTTATGTGTTTAGCAAAGAATTTTATTTACATAAGAATATTTCATAATAATAAATTAATTTTACATTTTAAACACAGATATAGCTAAGCAATTATTGAAAAAATTAATTAAATATTGAATCATCGCGTTAGAAAATCTTAAAAATTTCTCGTTCTATTTGTTATTAAAAATGATGTATTCAACATAAGTACACTTAAATTTCTTTTAAGACAAAAATATTTGAAATTTTGCTCTTTAAATATTGCAAGATTAGTGTTCCAGACAGGAAATTAAAACAATCTTTTGAAAAAATAAAATCAATATTGAACAAATCTAAAACTAATGACGCAAATAATTTTTAGTTATTTTAACACGCTTTTATTAGCTTCACCGGTATGTAGCGGAATCCTTGAACTCAATTTTTATTCACTTTAAAAGGTCAGATTAATTCGAAATTTCGCACACTTGTCAAGGACCAATGACAATACAATAATTTAATAATTTTGTTCCGGTATTCTGATCAGGATTAACAATTTCTCATTTCCAGATTTGGTGAAGAAATCCAGATTTGAAGACTAAAAGATTAAGCTACAACCCTAAAGCGAAAACGCTTATAGGTAATACAAATACAACAAAACAAGAAAAACGCAGTTTTATTGTAGATCAAAGTAAAAAAATTAAAAATGTTATAGTTTAAAAAACTAAAAAACACGCTTTTATGGTCTGTGTTAATCGAACTAAAAAGTGAAAAATAATTCTTAATGTAAGAATAAAATGATTAACGAGAAAATTAATGTCACTGGGGTAAAAGCGTGGAATTCTCGATATCAATTGTTATAATTTCTTACTATTACGAAATTCAGATTTAGTATAAGAATGTAGTACAAAGGAGACACCAAGCTTTTACCACAATGACATTAATTTTCTCGTTAATCATTTTATTCTTAAAATAAGAATTATTTTTTACTTTTTATCAGAGTTTAAATAAGTAAAACGTCTTAAACCGAATCCGCAAATGATAAAATTTAAAAAATTCATAAAATAAATTTTTTTATTTTCGAAAAAGAGAAATTTTAACTTTGTATAATTTATTGATAATGTGTGCACACACACATTTACTTAAAGAATAACTGAATATAAAATTTAAAAAATATTATTTTATAGTTAACAAAAGTATTTTAATATCTTGTTTAAGAAATGAAGCAAATTTACTGTGTGAATTGGAAATGAAGATGTCTCTAACAAACTTAGGAAAGCTTTTTGTAGCGTAAAATTTTTGGTTTTATGGAAAAAAAATCATTTATGTCTGAAAAAATCTGCATTTTGATTAAAAGTACTTTTCAAATCCTTTCGTGTAATAAGCAATTTGCTATTTTTGCTATACTTCAATAAGGAATAAAAAATGTCAAAAAAACTATTAATTTAATACAATGACTCGGAAATATTTTTAATAATGAAACACTTTCGCAGATTATTTATTCTCTCTCTCTCTCTCTCGTAAAAATATCACTAAACTAAAAAAAGCTTATATTTTTTGCATTTAATTTCATTCAGTACAAGAATAGACAATTCCATTTTCAAATTATTAGTTTTTATCTCTGAAAATTGTTGTTTTTAACAGGTCTGGTAATTAAAAAAAATATTAAGCATCAAAATATTACTGAACAATTTCATTTTCAAAAAACAGAATTGGCTAATATATTTTTATGTTATAAATACTCAGCTTGAAAAGAATTTTTATAATTTTTACTGCGTATTATACAAATAATTTTTCTCAAAAATGAATTTCTAGCAAAAACAGTTTTTACTTCTTGAAGGAGTTTAATTTTCTAAAATGTTTAAGAAATTGTAAAATACAAATGGCCTTACACAGTGCATTACCCAATTATTTTCTACTTCTTTAAAATAATGAATTTTTAAAGAATTAAAATTCCATTTGTATGAAGTTCAAATTGGTATAAAATAGTTTGAGTTTTGAGAGACTAAGAGTGTATTTAAAATATGCTGGGGTATGTAAAATAAAGAATTTAATATGCAATGAAATACGCTTAACGCGAAAATAGCGGTTAACACGAAATAATGCAACCGTTCAGCCAAACTACTAAGTATTTTCGTGTATTTTTTTAATATTAACACAAAACGAAAATCGCTTAACACAAAAATACTTTCTTCCTGGAAATGAGCAAAATGTTTAAAACACCAGCCGCGCATGCGAGATTTAAGATAAAAAAGAGGTGGTTTCATGTGTTTCGTAGAAAGGAGGCTAACTTGAACTAACCCTCATAAAAGCCTGTGACACGAGCCAATTTGGTTTATCTGAGCTACTTTCACCCTCCACCCCTGCAAACCCGTCACAAAAACATTCCATCTCTCAGCAGTTGGTTGTCGAATTCGGTTACGAGTACATCGCAGTATGAGTAAAAATAAGTGGTGAAATCATTGCTCAATGGTGAAATGAATAATAAAATGGACGACATTAAACAATTTGATGCTAAAAAAGAAGAGATCAGATTATTTTCCCGACACTCAATAAATGTTTTGTTTTTTGTATTAAATTTCATTAAGTTCTTGTGATTGTCTTTTTGTTCCACTGATTTTTATTAAAAACATGCTTATATACATATCTATGTAAATAATATGTTCTCTAATAAACTTAATTTTTTTAAACATATGTTTGTTTATTTATTTTACAATATCCTTTAACACGAAAAAATATTTCAGTCCCATCAGTTTCGTGTTAAACGATTTTCACTGTACCTTCCTTGTTCGCAGCTTCTGAAATTATTCTTTTAAATATTTTCATCTGTACAAAGTACCTTTTTGCTAAAATTCAGACGTAAATATTAATGTTTAGAAAAACTAAAGTAATTATCTTACTCTTAATATTTATTCCATATGCGTATTAACGGGAATTATAAAAATGTCTTTTTTAGTATTATAAAAATTTTCAGGCACTATGAAAAGGCCTCAATATATAAAAAAATTTCTGCGAAATAACTTTTAGAATTTTTCTTTGTAATAATTTTTGATGGAGAAAGATTGTAATCTTTTAATTTCAGCCATAATTTGTTATCTTGATGTTGAAAAGCGTGATGGAAACCAATATGTCAAGCAATAAAAAAGTTTGAATAAATTTACCCTGAATTTAATGTACGTATAAATACCAATTCCTGCTATAAAATCTGAAAACAAACATTTTTGCGCAAACTTAAAATTTAAATAATATTCTTGTTTTGTATATATTTAAATTTCTTCGAAAAAGAAGTCTGGTTTTTCCAACTTGTGTAAAATTATAGTTGTTTTGTATGCTCAGCTGCTGCATATATGTTTGTAAAATGAAGTTTGAAAAAGATTCCATGCGTAGAACAGTATTTCTACCTAAGTTTTCTTAGATGCCCTTTCGGTGAGACATTTATTTTAAATTTTATTATATTCTTCTATAAATGCTATAAATTTTCAATTTGTAAAATTCTAAAGAATATGTTAAAACAAATGAAAATTTAATGCTCGTTATGAATCAGAGATTTTTATCTTATCTTCAAAACATCATACATTGCATACGAGTATAATAGATTTATTTTTTCAAAAAAATCATTTTGACTCTTTTTTTATAGAATTCATCACATAGATTTAAAGTTAATAAATATTAGCACTTTAAAAAAAAGCTTTACACAAAACATAAATAATGTATTCTAAAATTTCAAAATTTGTCAGAGATAAATTATTCCTTGTTTGGAAGAGGCTTAAACAATTTTACTAAATCTCTACTGTTGTAGAAGTTTTCAGAATCATGATCAAAGTAGAAAATTCTGCATGTAAATTTATTGTTTAATATTTTTAATAGTTCATACTAATTTAATTTTTTAGGATTGAATTATAACTAATACTTTATATTAGGTATATTACAGAGATGTTAGATAGTATTACACCATTCCTCATGTAATACTAATTTAATTTTTTTCCTGTTGATGGCTTCCTAATATTTCTTATTTATGATATTTTGTTAATCAGTTTATTATCATTAATTTTTTCTTTCGGTTTATCTATTTCAGGTTATTTCACCCATAGTTCAATAGCAGAAACTTACTACTGCTATTACTTTTCTGATATAATTTTTATTTCTATTTACATTCATTCATTTCTGTTTACTTTATAGCTTGCTAATTTTCTCACTTACATTGAAATATTTGTTTTTGTTAAATTATTATTTAATTTGATACCAAATATAGAAAAAATATTTTATAATTAATATAATAAAAGTAATATATATCTTATATATTGATTTAATTATATTTTACAATCTTTTTAAATATTAAATTAGTCTTTATCAATAAACAAGATTTTTCTTTTACAGTCATTTTTCAATATAACGATATGACACAACTAATTGCTCAGTGAACATTTTTAATCAGTTTTTTTATTTCAAAACCCAAAAAGGAAATTATTGTTATATAATGATTGATTGAGTAAATGAAAATACCAAATCCCCTTTTATTATTTTAAGCTCTAAGAAAATAATTATTGTTAAAATAATGAATATGATAGTTTTGTATTATATACTTTTTTTCCGTCCAGATACAAGTTTAAAGGATTTACTAAACACAGCGGAATGAAAAACTACAAAATTGTGTAATAAAATTCTAAAATATTTTTATCAGACAGTATTCTTTTGTTTTTGAATGTTTTTTTAGTGAATGTAAACTAGGAATATAGGCTTTTCACCATATATATATTTATATACATATATGTGTGTGTGTGTGTGTGTGTGTGTGTGTGTGTGTGTGTGTGTGTGTGTGTGTGTGTGTGTGTGTGTGTGTGTGTGTGTGTGTGTGTGTGTGTGTGTGTGTGTGTGTGTGTGTGTGTGTGTGTGTGTGTGTGTGTGTGTGTGTGTGTGTGTGTGTGTGTGTGTGTGTGTGTGTGTGTGTGTGTGTGTGTGTGTGTGTGTGTGTGTGTGTGATGTTTTTTTATGCTTACATATATTTAATCAAACACTCAAACGATCAGAAAAAAAATCATTTCATTAGCAATCTGTAAGATTTTTTAATTCATCATTTATAAATAATGGGGGGGGGAATAGTTCTACACTCAAAAAAGCCAATGTTATGCCGGGCTCTAGAGAGATAAAAGAAATGTGTCTGACAATGGAAAGCTGTGGAAGAAATTTCGAAAAAGGGAATTGTAATAACGTTAATATAGAAATCATGCACACACAAGAGGAGGTGCTAACAGCTAGAGGAGAAGGGGAATTTCCATGATAAAATGTTATAAAGAGTGTTTTTTTTTCCAGGTATAGAAGTTTAAGAGTTGGCATTACTCTCCAAGATGGCGACCGATTTAACAGCTGTCAAGTGATTTATTCTCAGTTTGGTTTGGCAATTCATCAAAACGATCATCAAGCAAGGCGTAGATTCGTCAAGTGGGCCCAAAACGAGATGGCCGTTGTTCCCGATTTTCATAAGCGAATTTTGTTTAGCGATGAAGCGCACTTCTGGTTGAATGGCTACGTCAACAAACAAAACTGCCGGATTTGGAGTGAAGCTAATCCACAAGTGTATGTCGAAACACCGTTACATCCAGAAAAACTGACTGTTTGGTGCGCTTTATGGACTGGTGGAATCATTGGTCCGTACTTCTTCAAAAACGATGAAGGCCATAACGTTACAGTCAATGGTGATCGGTATAGAGCCATGATTAGTAACTTTTTCATTCCTGAATCGAACAATCATGATGTCCAGGAGCGGTGGTTTCAACAAGACGGCGCAACATGTCACACAGCTCGTGCCACAATCGATTTATTGAAAGACACGTTTGGTGACCGCCTAATTTCACGTTTTGGACCTGTGAATTGGCCTCCAAGATCTTGCGATTTAACACCGCTAGACTATTTTCTGTGGGTCTATGTAAAGTCATTGGTCTATGCGGATAAGCCACAAACGCGTGACCATTTGGAAGACAACATTCGCCGTGTTATTGCCGATATACGGCCACAAGTGTTGGAAAAAGTCATCTAAAATTGGACGTCCAGATTGGACTACATCCGAGCCAGCCATGGCAGTCTTATGCCAGAAATCATATTTAAAATGTAATGCCACAAGATTATCCTTCGAATAAAAAAAATTCATGTCAATCGAATAACACATCGTTGTTTTATTGCAATTTAAAGTTCTATACCTCTAAAAAAACACCCTTTACATTCAAAAATGTCCGTGCAAAGCAGGGAATAACTGAAGAGGAAAGAAGTTAAAAAAATTTCGAAAAAGGGAATTTTAATGACATCATTATAGAAATCACTCGCATGGTACGCGCACACCCCCGCAAAAAAGTGCTGGCGTCATGAAGGAAAGAGGAAATTAAGTTACACACTCGGTAAAGCCGAGGCTTAAGCGGAGTTGAAAGAAACAAACAAGTCAAAGTAGTTTCGAAAAAGAATAATGGAAGTGCTGATTTTGTGAAGGGAAAGGAAAATTTATAAAAGTAGAGAAAGCCCGTGCAACGCCGGGCCATGCAGCTAGTAATATATAAAAAAATCGAAACATTAAACAAGTTGCATTTATTCAATATATGCTCATTTTCTTTTTTAAAAAAAATTCAAATCTTGTCCATATATTTCGTTACATCATATGTTTACAAAACACTCGTGTAAGAATAGACTTCCGCAGAATAAAAAAAAATTTGAATAAGGATAATTTTTTATCAAAAAATTGTAATGAAACCGCACTGAAAACTCCAAAAAAGTAAGAAAAGACAAAAACTCTCTATGATAATTTAATTAATGTATTAAGATTGTAAATTAGAAATTAAATTTGTAATGAACTAATCTGAGAAAAGCAAAATGTGTCCACCATTTTAATTTTAAAAACGCTTTTTCATACGAAATAACATTTTATCATTTCAGGATTTACGTCTTATACAACAGACCAATTCGGTTAAACCAAAACACACACCAAATCAAAAAACTATCGACAAATCAAAAAATGTTAATAAATCAAAAAACGTCACTAAATCATGTCAGCGTTTCCACACCCCCGCAAAAACAAATTCTGCGAATACACCTTCGATAAATAAATTAGAGATTAAAAATTGATAGATAGACTGGATAAATAAATTATTTAGAATAATATTAAATATTGCAGTAACAAAAAAAACACGCACTCTTGAAATAAATGAAAAATCTAATAACTGCAATATTTAGGTTTTTCAAAAACGCCATAATTGCATTCAAAATCACTAGTAATCAAGTTTATTTATGTAAATGTCGGTTATATAAATTCGCATAACTAAGGTTCTGAATGCTGTCGTGCTATTATGTTTTATATTTCGCCATTTGGCAATAATCCATAATCTTTCTGATACTTAAATATCAGACCGTATTTCCGTATTTTGGGGAATACTTCACTGCGTTCAATAATTACAAAATAAGAGAATAATACAGAATAACTTACAATGCTATTCTTTTCAAGTAAATGAGAGAAGATTATTCTGTTTGAACATACTCGAAAACGGTGTAATATATGAAAAAATGTTAATGTAATCGAACAGTCTCTAACAAATTATAGCATTTGAACATGCACGAGAATGGTTTTTCACTAGTGGCTGCATGTTGCATTATTTGGCGACGTTTTACGATTTGACGAAATTCGTCAGCGGTATAATACTCATAAGTGCCAAAAATTTCTTAGTCCAAGTCGTTTCAAAGATTCTCGTTTTAAAGATTTTAACTTTTATAACCTTAAAGAAATTTTTCAAAAATTATTTGCTACTATAGGCCTAGTGGTCAATTGTTGGCATATCACGCTTCCCCACCACAAGTCCAGGTTCTATTCTCGGGCTAGGCAAGGTCGACTCAGCCTTTCATCCCTTCTGCAGTGGGTCGTTAAATGTTTAGAGACTAATTTTTTGTCCTAAGTTTGTTTAGAGACTTAACACTGGGAGTTTCGCTTCAGACTGACCACCTGATCGGAACATCTGCTCATGCACTTCAGCGCCCAATGGTTACGTATACTGGGATGGGCACAGTAGGTCCTGGGTTGTAGTACCACTGAGTTTGAGTTGTTACTATGCATTTTTCTTTTCTTTTTATTATTATTACCTTAGGATAATTCACATTATAATGGACGGACTGTATGTGTTTGACACTTGTTAATGTGTTGAGAATAAAACGTATATCAGTTACCTAAACAAAACTGTAAGAAAGAAAACAAAAACAGGGGAAATGAAATGGAAAAGATAAGGTTTGAAAACGGGGGAAGATCGTACGGTTATTCCGGAGATACATCACCCCTGTTTACCATAGGCAATAAATGTCATGGGAGAATTGAAAAGTATATCGGGAAACACAAATTCATAAATCCCATATTTACCCGAAGAAAGTGGGAGCTTATAAAAAGGATATACATCTCTTTTATAATCTCTCTATATAAACATAGCGGGAAAGAACTCCTTTGAGAGATGTCGTACACAAACAATATTTTTCCTTCAACCCCTCGTTTTCCATGTTTGTTCCCCGGCGCGTCACTGTCCTAGACGAAAAATGTTCGAAAAAATAATTTGATTTATAAATTGCTCTGATGACGAGGGGTTCCTGTCTTGACGATACTGAGTAGACGTATTTTTTTGTTCTTGTGTCATACTTAAGAGCTTTTACAGCAATTACTATTACAAAACGGGAATTTTCCAGCCGACATTGCATTATTTTACAGATTGTTGTTTTATTTAGATATTTAAATGGTTGATGAACTCGGGTATAATAGTTAAGCATTTTTTTTTCTTTTTGCTAAGCATTTTTATATCAATACACTTTGTGAACTCCTTTGAGGTTTTGAATTGAAGAATCCCTAGTTTTCTTTTTTATATCAATAAGATTTTGATGAAACGAAAAATGTGCAATTAACTTTGGATAGAGTTTTGTTTCTTCACCAAAAACGAGAAAAAAGCAGCTGCGACGACAGCTTTTTTAAAAACCAAACTATAGAAAGTCATAAAAAATTAATTTCTAAAAAAATATTTTTCGGAAATACTTTTTACATAAAACTATTTTAAACGAAAAAATATCGAAAATAAAACCTATGCAGTGATTATAAGCAAATAAAGAAGTCTAATAAATCTTGATACGCATGGCCATAAATAAAAGCATAGTTAGTCACTCAAATTTATTTGAGGAGAAAATTTTAATTAAGAATTAAAGAATGGATCAAGTAATGAATTGATTGATACAACATAACACTACGTCTAGTTTTATAAATAACATAAAAATATCTAAATACTTAAATTCAAAGATTAAAAAAGGAAAAAAAAATTCGTACTGCCAACAAAAAAAAAAAATCAGCATACAATCAATCAATATTTAAACAGCCAACAAAATATCTTTTTTATATTTATCAGACTTATTTAATATGGTGGGTAATCTTTATAACCCTTTAAGACCGAACCCGCACGATCATGCGGGTTAGATATTTTTATACGCTTTTGCTTCTGGAATATCGTATGCAAGAAAATTCCGAATCCAAACATTAAGCGGGTTTGAAGAAAGTATTAAGTATCACTTTTTATCCACAGACGATCGTTTTGGTCCATGTTTTACTTTAAGCTGGCAAATCTAGCTTTGTTTTCAAATACAACAAAAACATTTCTTTTTATCTGTCATAAAAAGGTAATTATCGATATATAAGTGTTTCTAATTGCTTAGATACAAATTTTTGTATTAATTATAAAATATATATATATATATATACTATACTCTATTAATGCTGTGTGCTTGTAGGACTCGGGATTTCGTTACCCACACGATCGTGCGGGTTGGGCGTTACTTGAGTCACTGCAGCTATAAAGGTAAGTTCTTGCCATGTGAGTTTTTTTTTCTGTTTTAATAATAGAATCCTAAATAAAAACGAAATATATTATTATATAATTAAACCCATATTTTCTTGGGGAATCCATGGACGAATCCCTTTTATCTTCCTCTGCCTCTTTTTTGCAATTAATTTTCTCTTTCACACATTTGATGCGGGGTATGGATTTTAATACTTTACACAGATATCTGCATCCATATCTCCTCCCACAGAAAGAAAAATCTGGGTTTTCCAGTGGGAGTTTGTATGGTGTGGTTTAAATATTTTATTTTTTAAAGGAAAAAAATTTCTTATACATTTTATTAATCTTTATTGAATATTGTGCTAATTTTTAACCAAAAACTCTTTCAGGTTCTCACACAAGAAGAAATTTTGCAATTGATAAATAAATCAGATTGATCTTAGATCAGAACTTAGTAATCTCTCGGATGATGATAATGCCGTGAACAAAACATATGAATCACGTACAGTGGAAGAAGAATACAGATCAGATGAGATGAAATGAAGAAAAACATGGAAATATTTGAAATGGGAAAGACAATTTTGGATCATTTTTTACCATAAAAGTATCTTGAGGCCATTCATTTCATTGTTTATAGTTGTTGCAAATTCTTGGTTTCTGTGCAAACAAGATGTAATATCGAATAAAATTCCTCCAAAAATCAAAGTGGATCGCTTAAAATTAAAGTTAGAGAGTTGAAGCGTTAGCAGCCTCTCCACCTACTAACAAAAGTATTTTAACTGATGATGAAAATAACAGTGTTGTAATTTCACTCGCAAAAAGATTGAAGTGTTATAATTCACCTGCTATACATGGCATGCCATTAATCCTGGGAATTCCAGGATAAAAGGCTTGACACGTATATCCATTGTCGATGTGTTGAGGACATTTCAAGGCCTCGCAAGTGCATATTTGAAAACTTCGAAAGCAGTTCGAAAACATGCTGTGAAAGATGCAATGCTTATTTATATTTGTCAAAAATAAAACATGTTTAAAAGATTTTCACGGTAAATAAATAATAAGTTAATAAAAGAATTAATTATACAACAATAGTTTCCTTTATTTGTAAAAATTTTAATTCAATTAAAATTGTTTCTTGTATCAACTTAGAGCTAAAATGTATAACTCGTAAAATTTTACGGGTGATCTTTTTCACAGTTACAGCCCAATCCGCACGATCGCAGAGGGAGGAGTGTGGGAATTTTTTTCAATGTCATTTTGAGGTCAATATAGTATTAATAACCAGAAATATTTAATATTTAAAGATAAAAATAATTCGGGTCTTAACCCTTAACTTCCCACTGTGTCGCATTTCTGCAACATATGATTTATTTTAATTTAACTGACTCAATATTTTTTTTAATTATCTACAAATCACTTATCTCAGAAAAAAAAATTACTGCAAAGAAATACATGCCAATTTTGTCACTAGATAAATGTACATTTTTTCCAGAAATCACAACAATTATAAAAATCTCTGATGCCTCAAGAACTGTATTTTTGCTATAAAAAGAATCCATTATATTTTATGCTTCTCCTTGTTTATTGACGAAATAAATTACCAGGGAAGAAATTTAAACATTTTATGTTCATTTAAAAGTAATTGTGGTTTTCTAATGGAAAAAGTTTGACAGAAATTTGATTTTAATTATATGTTGAAGGTCTACAACATTGGTCTTTGGTTGCCATTTTGACTAGGCCAAAAAGCTTATTCTAACCCAAGATGAAATTGATAGATATATGAATAATTCGGACGAATTAAGTGAATTAAGTGAGGATGGTCTTGAATATTCTTATGATGATGTTGATTTTTACCTGATTATGTGTCATTTAATGAAGATTCGGATAGCGACAGGGAAAATTGTATTGGTTAACAAAATACAATTCAGAATATAAACAAATCCGATAAAAATAGATAGAATAATAAATAAATTAGATAGAAATATTTCAGTCAGAGAACCTTTTTTAAATTTAACTTTTAAGAATAATAAAACATTGTCAAAGAATTTTTTTATGGAAAATTCAAAACATTTCATTGAATGAAGTAATAAAATTCCCATGGAGATGACACGCTCCCAAGAGAAATTAGGGATTTGAAGTGCGACAAGTGTAAAGTAGGACTTTGTGTTACAACAAAATCAATAACTGGTTTTTAATTTTTCATTGTATGTAATGCTAAAGCAATTTATAACAATGAATAATAAAATCCCCATAAAAAAAGTTTTGTAATTTACAGCACTACTGCGCAATGTTGCACTTCTGGAACAAACAAAAAAATGAAAGGAATTCAATTTAAAACTGCTTAATTTTTTTTAAATATTTTTCCCTTTTATTATTACTTGAGAACTAGTTGATTTAATTTTTCATAGAAATTTTTAAAACATTGGGAAGTTAATTGTTAAAGGGGGGTAATCTCTCTTAAACGTTATGGCGAAACTCCCGAAATGGGTTGTGTTGCTTGAGGATAAATATTTTTCCAAATATCCAGAGTAGTACTTTTCAATTAAACATTGTTCTTTTTGTCACATTTTAAGAGTTCACAGTAGATTTTTTTCCATAACTATTCGAAGAGATCCAAATCGGTTCACTGAGGCTATTTTTTGGAATTGCTTCGCAATATGATAAACAAACTATTCATTGAAAATCTCGGAAATATAATATGCATAAGATTATTGCTTTGATGAAAAGTAAATGTAGCACTAAGGGATGATTTTTATACGTTTGTAAAGCCATTTTTCTTCAAAATGTCAAAAAGACGTAATGAATAAATGTTAACTCTTTCAGCACCAAATCACAACGAAGTCCTCTTCCAACATCACGATTAATAGCTCCACATCAATTCACAATTAGCTTTGACTTTCTCCGTATCATAACTCGATTATCTGACTGAAGTGGCCTTTAACCCGCGACATTTGGTTCCGTAAGCACGTGACATACCACTTGACAAAAGTGATCACCTCTGTCTGGAGGCTGTTACTGACTTGCAAAGATGATACCACTACATACTCCCCCACCAGTGAGTCGGTGGATAGGTGAACGAACGAGATTCTTGATATGGCAAGCGTATGCGTGTTGTTGATGTTGCGTCAAGTGAGTCTAACGACTTTGTTTTTGCTGTGTCTAGTGGGTTTGGCGGCTTTGGTTGCTCCGTCAAGTGGGTCTGACGGCTTTGGTTGCTGCACCAAGTAGATCTGACAGCTTTTGATTGCTGCATCGAGTGGATCTGACGACTTTTGATTGCTTTTGCGGCAGGTAGATAGCGCCACGATATATCAAAAGGTTTCTTAGTTCATCCAAGGTCACCAATTAAGTGGCGTAGAACCATGCGACGTTCGGTGTAGCTCCGTAAGCACGTAACATACCACTGGACAAAAGTGATCACCTCTGTCAGGAAGAAAGATAAAGGATTGTTTTTTTATTTCTTCGCTAGCACGTGGTGCCCTTTTGTTGTAGACTAATAAATGCCTTCTCAAGAGTTACATGTTTATTGTGACCGGCCTTTTACGTTCCTCATTGTCTGAAGCGATACTTCGAAATATTAATTTAATTAGTCTTTAACCCCTTCAGGACCGGCGGAAGGAGAAAGAAGCACTTCCCCAGGCCCGCACGCTCGGAGAGGATACACACGCACGGGACAGAGTGAATTTTCCTGCTAAGCCTAATTTCCTTTAAAAATTCATATAAAATTTTAAATGCAATCAAAAAAATTCGCTAAAACTTACAATTTACTACCTTTGATAATATCTGAGCATAAAGTACAAAAAATTTTGATTGATTTAAAAAAAATGCGAATTTTACAGAAAATGTTTTTATTTTAATATAAACAAATTACATACTCTTTCGAAAAAAATTGACAAAAATGCCATATATTTGCATAAGGATATAGACATTATTAGAAAACTAAACCAACATCTTCAAAGTATAAATAGAAATTCGTAGAGTAATAGATCACGAACCTTTAAATCTCCGATTGTCTCGAAAAATCTAAACATGTGCAATTGCTTATATTCATAAATATCTAGGATCTAATTTTTAAAAAAATCCACGGAGCCGAAAGCACATATTGAAGTTCAAAGTTTTGTGAAACATTAATCGAAAAACCCATTTTTAACCGCCTAGTGCTTGTAAAAATTAATATAGAAACGTTCCTAACTCTGATCACACAGGTGTGATCATGGGCCTAAGAGCAGGGAAAGCTCAATCATATATATGATACCATAGGCCGTGGAGGGAGAAACGAGTGATTACATATATGTGATCATGGTTCTGAATGGGTTAAGTCAGTTGCTGTTTGTGGTATACTTATTCGTTAATCATCTTGAATCTCCCACATATATTTCTTTTATGACGGTAGTTACACACACACACAGTTATTTTGGATCCAGTTGTGCAAGTCTCAAAAAGCAAACCTGAAGCTCACTGTATCTTTCAGTTTATATATTTATTACATGGTAGACTTATTTCTTAATAATTTCACCAACATTTTTATTGTTAACCCTTCATTTCTTAATTGCGTAGCTAAATCGAGAAATAATTTAGAAACATTTCTTTTAAGACTATGAACTTAAAAGAGAGGATTAAATAACAATTTATGATTCATTTCAGAGTGCTTATGTACTTTCCAATTCCAAAACTTTACTTTAGAGCATCGTTTCTCAAACTGTGGGGCCTGCCCCCGGGGGGCCGTGACAACTCTACGAGGGGGCGTGAGCCTATTGAAAAAGTTGAGAAAAAAAAGTTTTTATTTAATTAAATTTGTTTGTTTACTTTCAGTAAATTAATACATACATCCTGACATAATAAAAAAAAATAAAATACACATTTACACTGATATACTACACTTATAAATGCGTCAGGGCTACACAATGTATTTTATTCTGAGACCTCATGAGCTTGTCATATATAAAAGCTATATACAAAAATTAACACTTATCTTGATAATTTGTACTGTTTATATTTAATCCCTTCACTGCCGTTTAAAGTTGCACGATTCGCCCCCTCGTTTTCCATGTAGGCGCACGTATGCGATGTAATGGGGGGATGGAATAAGAAGCAAATAATCTGAAATAAATAAATCCTTCACAAACACTGTCAATGTCATTTTATTGCACTTTACAGACTTCGGAATAATTTTATGGATAGCAGTGCACAGAAAGATCGTACTTCGGAAAGACGTATATATACGTCCGGGAAATTGATTCTTTGGCTGAGCGAGACATTTATATACGCCAATGGCACTTAAGAGGTTAAAGTCGTATAGTAGCTTTAGCGTCAAAATGTAGTATTAAATTTAATACATTGTTATTATTGTATGAGGGGGCACAATGAAAATTATGATTAAATATTGGGTCGCGAATATTTTGAAACTTTGAGAAGCCCTGCTTTAGGGCTATTACAGAAAAAGAGAGGATTTGGATTTATTTGCATATATTATGTGCAGGCTTTTTTTTACTTAAAAATGCTTCGATATGCCACTTAAAAATTTTAATTAAACCACCTGAAATGCTTTTCTAACAGAAATTTAATACACAATGCAATCTAACAGAACAGCACACCTTTTAGCAGTGAGCATTTGACGCAATTGATTGGTTGATTATTAATATCTCACTTTGACGCCACGCTAAGGCTATTGGCGCTGAACCTCGTAATTTTTAACCATATTCAAGTGAATACCGGAGCTTGCATTCTGCTCTCAAACTTCTAATTCCCGCCAACGTAAAGATTTTGAGCCTACACAGATTTAACGTGCATCAGTTCCCCTAGAACAGTGTCTCTAATCCCGGTCCTTGGATCAAATATTACCGGTCCGCACAAGAAACATTAAATTATTTCCCTTTTATTTACTGTGGTATATTTTTCTTGGGTTTAGGCTACGTTTATGAAAATCACTTTATGTTCATTTTTTGGTGTAGCTATATTTTATTCTGAAGTCACGATTAAATGCAATTAAATTAAAATTATTAAATCAAAACAGTCTGAAATACAAACAATCAACGTCCTTCTCAACGGGCCGCGGTAAATTAACAAACGTTGACCGGTCGCGGCTATAAAAGGTTGGGGAACACTGCTCTAGAAAACAAGCCTTGTGTGTATGAAGCAAAGATTATGAATTAGGTTAATTTATTAGTAGCTCTCTTTGGCTTCCGTGAAGAAACTTTTAACCTACTATATATTATTTCAAAATATTTCAATTTGAAGAAAAAATTAGTTGGTTTTGTGAGAATATATTTTGCGATCCTTTTCTTCAATCCTCTTGGGAGATCTTTGGGCTATCAATTCACGTTTTTCACATCCAACCCTTCGGAAGGAAAACCGTGATTTGTAAATTAAACCTAGCATACATAGTCTAGGTTTTCTACTTTGAGGCAGGGGGCAGAGGGATAAACTCAAGAATCACACACACACACAGGTGAGATTGTTACTGACAGGTATCATATTTGAATTATTGTGATTAAAGACTTGATTGGAAAGCTTTTAAAGCGACGATTGTTCACTGAGATTAAATTGATGTTAGATTAAATCCGGATGAGATTAGATCCTATATTAAGGTTGGATCCGAGTTTGATGATCTCCTAATCTTTCATCTCGACTTTTTCGTCGTTGTTCCACTTTCGTGGATTAGCACCAGACATTCTCACACTTATTGTTATTAATTGTGTTTGTGTCGTTTCATTGCGATCAGTAAATAGGATTGATCGGATCATGGTGAGCGTTTCTTCCCTACCTCCTACATGTATCTAATCTGGCGCAAGAAAGAGGTGCTAGGCCTCGTCACATGTTTACAATTAGATAAATTAGAAACAAATTTTGAAATGAGATGAAAAGTGAAAAATAGTACGGAATCTGATTTAAATGCAAGACGACAATGTGCTATTACAGAGCATAAGGGATTTGCTTTGAGTGTTTTGCATTTCTATGTTAAATTTCCTTAAAAATAAAAAATTTGAAGCTTACATCTTGGCCATTTTTAAGATAAGTTTGAGTTTACTATGTAAGAGTTATTAACCAATAAATAGTA